>JAJJMA010101145.1:0-12192 GCA_023529015.1 Papaver nudicaule
TGGTGGTGTCAGTTCCTGTCGAGTAAGGCGGTTTATTCGCTGGCGCTCCGAGGTTGATTCTGGGGCTTCGGTCCTTCGACATGGTCCGAATCCTTTCCTTCCGGGTCTTCACTTCGTTCGCGTGTGGCTTCTCCTTCTTTAGGCTGGTCCGAGATCTCGTTGCCGATCCTCTCGGTGTGGTTTGGCTTCCCGGATGCATGACACGTGTCCCGAGGGGTTTTACCCTCTACAGTTTGCCTCTTTTCTTATCCAAAGGTCGAAGAGGTTTGGAGAAGAAAACCCTTGGTGCTGTGCCTTCTTCGACACGTGTCCTTGTCTTAATTTCTAACTGACACACGTAACGTCGAGTGCTTTTCGAAATCTTCACCTTTCTTTGACCTGTCACCTGCTGTTTCGGTTCCATCATTCTCCTATTTAAATCTTCCTTTAATCGCTTCTTCTTCCCTCTCTTCTTTCTTTGCTCTTTATTGTTTTCCGAAGCGCTTGAATCTCTTTCTTCTGTATTTCCTTGGATCATGGTGAGCTTTCGAAACTTTTCCCCATTGTTTTAGTTTGATTCTTCGTTTTATTTACTTTCCTTTTCCACTGCAGGCTTCCGCCGGTGCCTCTGCTAACGCTTCTTCAGACGCTTCTCCTGCTAAGGTGTTACCTTACAAGATGGTAGATCCTCAGAAGATTGTTTGGGAAGAAAGGGCGCGTATTTTGATTCGTCTTTTTTTCCTTACGAAAGTTTAGGCAAGGCGATTCTATCCCCAGAGCTTCTTTCTTCTTACGAGTGCGGCAGCAGGAAATTAATCGTTTCCGGTGAACAACTCGGCGCCGGCCTTCCTATACCTTTGTACAACCCGTCTAATCCTCTTTTCTATGAAATTTACTCCAAAATCAAACCTCCCTGCGGAGTAATGCAACTGAATGGAAACTCTATTCGAGTCATCAGTGAATGGGTCGCTCGCTCGGAGGGTAAGTCATATTATTATGAGAAGCTTCCCGAGGAACTCCAACATCCTCCCAAGTTTTGGTCCGCCGCTAATTTCTTCAAATATTACAAGGTAGAGAAGTTTTTGCTCAAAGAAAAGGCACCTTGGAGTGTGAGCTTAGGTAAAATTCTCGTTTCTTCTCACGCCCTCGGTAACGTTGACCTTTCGGGATCTAAAACGAATACACTTCTTCGTCATTCTAGCGATGAGGTATGGTTTTCAAAACCTGTACTTATCAAAGGGCCTGTCCTCTATGGCTACGAGGACAAAGAGGGGAGGGTTGAGCGTAAGAAATTTGAAGAGGGGCATAATTTCCCTGTTGTTAATTTCTATGATATTTTCTTCTCTGAGGTTGAGCGTGTCAAATCTCGAGAAAAAATTGCTCAGAGAATGGAGTGCGAGGGTTGAGCGTGTCAATTTTTAGAAAATGTAGGGTGCAATTTGAAATTTCAGCGTCACCTCAAGATAAAGGTAGGGTGCAATTTGAAATTTCTTTGTTTATTCTTCTTTAGTGATTACTCTAATCCATGGTTTGTTTTTCAGAAAATGGAGCAAGCGAAGGCGAAAAGCCAGAGAGTTTCAGATGAAGGCGATGCTCCGAAGAAGAGAAAAAGATCTTCGAAGTCGGCACCTGCTGAGAAGGGGGAAATTGGTCAGGTGATAAACACTTCCTGCCTCAGCTATGCGATAGGTATGGATATTTGCCTCTGTTTAGAACCTGATAAATTGGCTGCTTTTCAGCAGAGCGATGTATTGACCGGCGATGGTGACGCTGCGAATGTTACCTTGGGTGACCCTAATCGAAAAAGGGGAAAAACCGTGGCTATAAAGAAGAAGAGTGCGAGGGTTATTAGTCCTGCGACCAAATCTGTTACCCGGGGCCAAACTGGTCCAACTACCGTTCTTTCGGAGGAGGTGGATGACGAGGAGACCGAAGACGAGAGGTCTCCGGTGTTGAGGAGATTAAGAGGGGAGAGAATCTTAGTCGTGGAGCAGCTGGGATGCCGAACTCCCGAATTGCGGTACCCTCGCAGGGACGTTCCTCTTCTGCTAGTGGTGTCTCCCTTCCTGGTCAATCAGAGAGGGATTTGAATGAGTATGGATCCAATATTGGTTCTTCTTTGGGTTTCCCATCATCGATTGCTGTGAATGTTCCTTTGATTCCTAGTGCCTTTGCCCAGCCGTCGCGCTTAGGTTCCGAGGGTCAGGCTTTTGTAGGGCCGAACTCTTGTCGGAGTCCACACAGTGGCGATTCCAGAACAAATATTAAATGGGGGCATGGTTTGTTCTAGGAGATCATTAAGAAATACGAAAAAGTCTCATACACAAGTATAGGAAATAAGATTACATATGCAAGGTTCTTTTTATAGAAAATATGCACGTTAGTGAATAAAAATTATCTTATTTGAGTAAAATGAGTTAATGATATGGTGTAGAATTACGCATGGATTACATTACAAATACATGGATATCACCTTAATTCAATATTTTGTGGGGGCTAAATAGTGGTTTTAGCACTATAAATGTTAAAAAAGTAAGGGTGTCTTAACAATTTCAAAAAAAATTGAGGGGGCCTCCGACCCCAGAGGGCCCCCCTTGGAATCGCCCCTGAGTCCACATGCTGATGATCTAGCTAGTCTTTTGAGAGCGCATTCGATGGATCCTCAGAATCACCCTTTGGACCCTTCCGTGTCTGGATTTCTTGCCCAAGTGTTTTCTGGCTCTTTGGATAAAAATTATGTTGCCTCTGCGGTTGCTTATCATCAGTCATTTGTGGAAGCTGTAAGTTCATTTCTTGGTTGCTTTTCGTTGGTGCGTATGTTTTTGTATGTTGTTTATTGATTTTGTTCTTAACTTATTTTTAGCAAAAATATCACGGAGGGTTTTTGCTCGATCTCACTGGTGCCCAAGGTTTGGAGATTTCTCGACTTAGCGGGGACATCCAGCGTTTACTTCAAGAGAAAAGCGAACTCAAGGAAAATGTTACGGGGTTGGAAAAACGTCTTGAGATCGTTACCTCCGAACGAGATAGCTCTTTACAAGATGCTAAAGTTCAAAGAGAGCGAGCTTCGAAACTTGACGAGGAGTTGCATTTGCCCTGTGGTTTGTGCGAGAAAAAGGATGCCGAGATTTCTTCTTTAAACAACTATATCCGAAGGGAGGCGGAGCGCACTTCTTTGTTTAGTCGCGATCATGGTCGATATCTGTTTAGGAGCTTGGGTATTCAACCACCCTATTATTTTGATGGTTTGGAAGATCCAGATGTTGTGCTGGAGTCTGATAAAGATCTCGTTTCGTCCAACGAGGTTGAGTTAGTAATTGCCGAATTGCGAAAGGCGAGGCTAGCGGAGAGTTTGCAGGAAGCAAATGACAATGCTGATGGTGTGTTGGGGATTGAAGGTCATGAATCTAAAATCTTGGAGCAAAAGGAGGGTGATGGTTTTGATTTTCGGGAGTTAAGTATAGTTGATGAAATCATCAGTGAGGGATCAGAAGGTGGTGGAAGTTGCAATGAGAGGGCGAGGGTAGATGGCGGAATGGATTCCGGGGTTTCGCCTTCGTTTATGAAGAATAGTAGCGATCCTGTGACTTCGCCCCAAGGAAATCCCTAGGGTTTTTTTTTTGTAATTTTAATGGTATTGTGTGGAATGATTTGTAAAATAGGGAGTGTGTTCCCTCTTCCAACTTTTGATTTCCCGCTGCTATTTTTTGTATGCCAGATACCATGTTTGCTTATTTGTGGTTTTCCTTTCCCTCGATGTTATTCTTGTTCTTCGTTATCATCACTTTCTGCCTTGCTGTCTATTTACTCTGGTTCGAGAGCTATTGCTTATAAATGGTTCGTATAGCTTATCGAGGTGCAACTTCGGGGCTTACTTCGATGTAGGAGAAAGTGACCAAGCTAGTGGGGGCGTACGGATCACCCTTCCCAAAGGCTTTGAGTTACTCGCACTGGTTTCAAGCAAACACTGGCTATTGATTGCGTGGGTATCCGTGTTGCCTTAGTACGTTAGGTAGGCACCGAAGATTTTTTAATTATCTTCCTCGGAGGGTATAGTGGCACCCTGGTTACCTTTAGCCTAAGTAGTTGTAGGAGCTTATAATGGATACCCCGTCTCTCAATAATAAAGTAACACGATGGGGGAGTGCCGGTCAAGGCTGGAGCTTAGACATGGCACTTTTCTCTTATCGCGGCCTAAAGTTCGACCCCTCCACATCTTTAACACCTCCCCCTTTTTGAGGCTTGAATTTTTATAAGGGGTCCTTCAGCTGCGTACTTCGTTGTTGGTTTTATGAACGAAGCAGCTACCTCGGGGTTCCATCTTCCTCTATAGGTAGATGTTAATCCCATTTATCGTCCCCTCGGCGCCCGAGAACGCGAGGTCCTCGTGGCCGTTTGGTAGTGAGTACTAATGCATCATCAGCTTTTTTAGCCTTGATTCAGAGTGTTCACTGCTAACGGGGTGTCTTGTGGGTAGAGGACCGTGTCATATAATTCGTAGGGCCCTTACGATTTATATGAGCATCAGCTCTGTGCCTGCTATGCGAGGTCTTTTTTGTTGGCGTTTTTGCCTCGGCGTTTACAGCCTTTTTCATTTGATGGTATTTTTTGCCTCGGCGTTTACAGCCTTTTTCATTCGATGGCATTTTTTGCCTCGGCGTTTACAGCCTTTTTCATTCGATGGCATTTTTTGCCTCGGCGTTTACAGCCTTTTTCATTCGATGTTGTTGCTTGTCCTGCTTCGAGCCGGGGCTTGATTTTGATTGAGGCTGCATTCAAAGGATGTCATTATTACTTCTTTCCCTAAATTATTACTTTTATAAGAATTCTCTTTCTTAGATGAGACGCTTTATGTATTTCCCCGCTGTTGGGGCCTTTGGTTCCTGGCCTGCGTGAGGCTCTCTAGTTGTTTTTGGTCCAGCTCGGATATGTGTTTGTTTAGATATTTCTGCCTTAGTTCGGTTCTTCGTTGTTACTTCGGAGTCTTGACTGCTCCCTGTTGCCATGGTGTTTATTGAATCTGTTGCGTGTTTTTCTTGCTGCTTTAGTTATGAATTTTCTTATGTTTTCATTGAGAATAGGAAAAAGCGCAAGGTGTTACTTCGGAGTATTGACTGCTCCTTCATGTTCTTGTTTTTGTCTTGCATGATGGCAACCGAAGACAGTACCCTGTTTCATGGTTCGTGTTTGCCTATCCTTCCCTAGTGCCGATTTCTGTGTGCCGAGTTTTTGGCCTTGTCGCTGGTGCTTTTATTTTATTGTAGGCTTCGCCCTCGGCCATACTTTGTTGCCTTGCTATTTGTTTATGTTACCCTTGGCAATGTTTTTTTTTTTTTTTGGCATTTTTAATAATTTCCTGATGTTAAGGTTGCCACGTGGATGTTAGCAGTTTTGAATGCTGCTATCAGTTGGGTTTTCTACGGTTTGGAATTTTGAATGGTAACATGGGGATTTGCAAAAGGTGCGGATACTTTATTGGAGAACGTATAGTTATGGCGTTTTGAGGTATTGGTGCGTCATTCTAGGGAATTAAAATTGTAACGTCTGTCCTTTGATTAGACTCGTCGATTAGGTGGTTCCCTAAACTTTATTATAAAAGGCGCAATATGCTTTTGCTGTTACCAGCAACTGGTTGTTTGATTTATTTGTCTTACATTCTTTTCTTCCTTTTCTTCCCCCTTTTGTGTTCTATCATCTTTTGAAGGAGTAATGGCTGACAGAGGAAAAGCTCTTATGGAGGAAGGAAAAAGTGAGATGGACCCAAGAAGCCGTAGAGAACAGATTCGAATGATAATGGAGATGGAAGCCGATTTTGCTAATGCTAGCTCTTCTAGGAGGGAGAGTAATCCTGACAAGGTGATTCGCCTGTTTGGTAATCTCATTGAGAGTGATGAGAGGAGAAGGGAGCAGAGGATGAGGGAAGACGACGGTCCACCCTATAACTGCCGTATGTATGAAACTAGATCATTTTTCCGCCGTCATAGTGAAGAGATTTTGCTGATGCTCAAGGAGGGTCTTGCCTTTCCTGATGATGAAACGAATGTAAAGGCTGAAGTAAAGGAGGAATTTAACGATGTAGGTCCGTCTGTCTCTACTGTCGTTCCTTCGGTTGATGAGCAAGTTGCTGCTGAAGATTTTATTCCAGAAGTTGTTTTCTGGGAGGAGGATGCTGCCGCTATTCCTGCCGATGTTCCAATCATTGATGTGGAACTGCTCGAAGGCCTTGACGAAGATCGGGGTACCGTGGCTGGACGACTTCGGAATAGACGTAGAAATAGGAGAGGTTGAAATTAGTTTTCTATACTAGTGTCTTCGGAGTATCTTATTTTGCTCTTTGCTATCTTATTCTGGAAATTTGCTTCATGTTTCGAATGTGTTCCCTGAATGAATACCTTTGTTAGCTTGTTTATTTACCTGTATTAATAGGTTGTTTATCGCCAAGTTTTCCTGCGTTTATTTTATTGCTTCACTATCTTGCAGTCATCGAATGGTCGTTAAATGCGTATGGGTGTGCTATGCTAAGGGTCCCTAAATATTATTTTTCGAAGGCTTCAGCGTGTATGCTCTTCGGAGTGTGGGATTTTTATTTTTCCTTATTTGTGATTTAGTGTTGTTACTAACGTGCGACATCGATTTTTCTTCGGTGAGTCTGTGTATATTCCTTCGCTTTCCTCGTTCGAAGTTCCTCGGACCTTCTTCGGAGAGATTTAGATGAAATAGTATCTATTAGTTTTACCCTTATCTCGTGCGTTGATTCGCTAATTTGTTATTTCTAGGTGGCTCTTCCAGTTGTAGCAAAATTTTAGGCTCCTGAGTATGCTCCCTTGGTATTTGTTGTGTAGGATTTTTGCGTGGTCCTAGATATATGTTTTCGGAGTTGCTATTGACTAATTCCGTTAGATATTTCTTTTTCCATGTAAACAGCTCATGGTGACTATTACAGCATGTTATTCTCGCTTGGTGGGTTCGCACATCGCGATGGTTTTATTGTGGGTGTTCCTCGTGTCATTTTTATTTTCTCTATGTTTCTTCGGAGCCTCCTTGGACCAAAAAATATTTTTCCTGATGGTCTCATGATAGCATAAAATTTAAAAAACCCTAAAATGTGTTTGCATATATCTTTCTTGTTGTTTTCTTATAGCTAACCGCCGCTTTTGAATAGTATTAAGATTGAAAACTAAATCCCATTTCTATGCTAATTTTGCCCTGCCAAAGTTTTAAAATCCTTGACAAATGACTTTTATCATCTGATGCTGTGCTCAAAAACTCTTAAACATGCCAAAGCCTTTAAGGTCATTTAGATGCTTAAGGTACAGGAGCTTTTTTCCAGAAAACAAGCTTTTGAAAAGATTAGAAAACATACTAAAATTTTGAAAACCCGAAAAATCACAGGCAAACCCTAAGTTGTTTTAATCAGTCCCTGTTTCTAGCGCCAAACTGTACGAGTAGAAAATCTGCATAGGTACTCAAGGAGCCATATCCATCAGATCTACTCATACATACAGTAGTTTATTTGAGATTCAATGGTGCGAAGGCCACCAAGAACAATACCGAAGGTAATCAAACAGTAATTGAAGACTGAAAACATATAATAGCAAAGACTAAATGTATGAAGATTTGTATATATTACGATGTTGTGATTACATGAATATAACCCTAAGGAACCAGAGGAGATACAAACCTAATCTCTCTCTTGCTGCTTAGGCTCAACCCAAAAGGAATCCAACCCTTACAACGTTTTCCAAGCTCGCCTTATATAGGCCGAGCTTGGGTGGTTTACAGCTAATAAAGACAATAGACTCAATCGTGGTGGTGTCAGTTCCTGTCGAGTAAGGCGGTTTATTCGCTGGCGCTTCGAGGTTGATTCTGGGGCTTCGGTCCTTCGACATGGTCCGAATCCTTTCCTTCCGGGTCTTCACTTCGTTCGCGTGTGGCTTCTCCTTCTTTAGGCTGGTCCGAGATCTCGCTGCCGATCCTCTCGGTGTGGTTTGGCTTCCCGGATGCATGACACGTGTCCCGAGGGATTTTACCCTCTACACCACTTGCGCGACCCACAGTCTGCAGGTCTATAGGGATGTTCTTGAGACTTCTGGAATATTCTGGAAGGCTTGGAGTCCAAGTTCTGGAGATTTCTGGATTATCCTGGAAGGCTTGGGATCCAAGTAATTACAGTGTTTCCATAATTCGAAATTAGGTTTTGACCTAACAGCCAGCCATATAAATAGAGGGGTCTGGATCACCAAAAGGTACGCAATATTTCTCATACATATTCACCTGTGCAAAACACCTACTGACTTTAGCATCGGAGGGTTTTCTGCAGGTACCCCCCCTCTCAATCCAGTTCCTGTGAAGATCGAAGACTGCAAACCAGAGATCCAGATTTACGTTTTCTGCGTTCTACATCAACAGTTATTGTGTTTGTGCTTGAATTTTATATTCGGGTACAATCACTTTGATTGGAAGCTTTTGTACTTGACAGCAACAAGACCCGACATTGCATATAGTGTAAGGTGTTGTGCGAGATATCAAGCTGATCCCCGAATATCACATCTCAATGCTGTCAAAAGGATTCTACGATATGTCAAAGGAACAGTGGGATTTGGACTCACATATACCTTTGACACCAACACCAATCTTGCAGCATATTCTGATGCAGATTTGGCTGGTAGAAGAGACGACATAAAAAGCACTTCGGGTGGATGCTTTTTCATTGGGTTAAATCTTGTAGCATGGCACACCAAACAAAAAAACTCACAGTCTCTATCCACATACGAGGCAGAATACATAGCAGCCGGTTCTTGCTGTATTCAACTGTTATGGATGAAACAAATGCTCGCAGATTACAGTATCAAGGTAGGGACTATGAATATCTACTGTGATAATACTAGTGCTATACGCATTACAGAAAATCTAGTAGAACGTTCTAGGACTAAACACATTGATATCCGGTATCACTTCATAAGAAATCTCTATGAAGACAAGATTGTTATACTTGAACATGTGCCGTTAGAACGACAACTTGATGGTATACTCACAAAACCATTAGACACACGAACGTTTCAACACCTTCGACAATCTGTTGGTGTCGTTCTTGTTCATTAGAAACAAGAGTATCTAGTTTGTTAGGCAGAGACAAACTAGATTAAAACTTCTTCTCCAAAAAGAAGTAAAATTTTATATATGTCTTTACTTGTAAAGGCATATGTTGTTCTTTATTGAATAACACCACATGGGGGAGAGTGCTTAATTGAGCTTACGCTTAATAACAAATCTTTTTGTGGAGGGTGGATGTGGAATATTAGGAGAAAAGTGTATCTATATTTCTCCAAAGATGAATCAACTTCCAAATCCTCGTTCTGATTTCTTAGTTATGTCATCTTAAACTTGATATGCGAGTACATCGTTATAGGCTTGAAACCCTAAGTCTCAACTAGTTTGTCATATTTTTGTAACAAATAGTGGGAGAATACATATGGTTTCTTGTTCTTGTGGTTCATTGAAAAAGAGGGGATACCGAGATACACCACCAACTTTTAGTTTTCGTGAACCTAGTTGATTACGGTTGTTTGAACGATATCACAAATCAATATTCAAACAACAACCTGAGTATAGTTCAGAGAACCGAACCCTAACAAGAACGTGGTTCTTGTAGATCTCAACAGAGATGGATTCACTCAAAGGTTATGAATAAACAAACTTGCAATTACACCAATTATATAGATCAGAGACAATATAATGCGGAAGGGAAAAGTAATGCAAGACACCAGAATTTTGTTAACGAGGAAACTGCAAACCTAGCAGAAAAACCCCGGGACCTCGTCCAGATGTGAACACCCTCAGTATTAACGGTATACAGACGTTAGCCTACTCTCAAACTTCGGACCGGAATGTATCGAGACTGAATCCACCCTACAAGCAATCCAGCTACCAATGTGCTCCTACGTCTCTTGGCTCCCGCAGAAACCTACGTACTTGATTCCCCTAGCTGGCGTCCTTTACAGGCCTAGGAGTTGCTCAACTTCCCTTCGTGAAAACTAGCACTACCCTGCCTCTAACAGGACGCCTAAAAGTATCCAAGTAATCAAACAAGAATACGATTGTGATTTCCTTTAGACTTAAAGTCAAGGTTAATGGAAATCGATATGTTGAATAGGGCTTATTGATCTAGCCTAAACAACTTTACCTCCAAACGCGAGACGAACTTAGTATGAAACCTAGTTCGTGAATTTGCGTTTGATAACTTCTAGGGTTTACGATACAAAATCTACCTTACGAAGTTTCTATCAAATCTTGGTCGTGATAAGATTGAAACAATTCAATCGACCCAAGATACAGGATGGAATTTTACTTCCGACTTGTGCTTCACGATCCTCAAATGAAGTCTTTAAATTGTCGTAGTCCAAAAGGACTTCGAGATGACGACCAACCTTTATGCAAGGATACACATATGTGTAGAGGATTGAGATTGTATCTTGCAGAAGGTCATTTATTTATAGTGATCACCAAAGGAGGCTTTGCTTAAAGTTTAAGCAACCTTGAGTAGGGCTCAAGCAAGTTCCGGGACTAGGAAAGTCCATAGCTTGATTACCCATTCTCAATCTTCTAAGAACTTTGGACTAAGCCAAAAGTTAAAGAAGACTCAACCTTGTTTAAAGGTTCGCGACTTCTGGTCCAAATACTTGTTTGGACATCGCTTTGCGACTTCTGGTCCAAATACTTATTTTGAACATCGCTTGGATTAAGTTGTTGAATTCCATGGGCCAAGTAATGACAAGTTCGAGAACTAATCATGCCTAGACCGAAAACTTCAAGATATGGAGTTGGAAGTTTTCGAATGGCTTATATGTACGCGTTCATAGAGCAGTCAAATAGAGTTCAGGAGAATCCAGGAGAATTCTTTAACTTGTATGTACGCGTTCATGAACGCGTTCATACAGACTTAGCTCGTTCTCTGAAATGCCAAAGGCAACACATGTACGCGTTCATACACCTTGACTTTAAGTCTAAAGGAAATCACAATCGTATTCTCGTTTAATCACTTGGATACTTTTAGGCGTCCTGTTAGAGGCAGGGTAGCGCTAGTCTTCACGAAGGGGAGTGGAGCAACTCCTAGGCCTGTAAAGGACGTCGGCCAGGGGAATCAAGTACGTAGGCTACTGCGGGAGCCAAGAGACATAGGAGCACATTGGTAACTGAATTGCTTGTAGGTTGATAATACAGGTGTATCCTAGTCTCTTTAGGAACTTAGTTTAACCTCAAGTTAATTGAGGGAAGAACTCTATTTAGGGAAGGAAACCTATATAAAGTAGGATTGTTATTAAGGAAGGATTCCTAGATAAGGAAATAACTTCCAAAAGAAGGATATATGTCCTAAATAAGAAAATAGATTCCTAAGAGGTTTAGGGAAACCAAACCACTATAAATAGAGGTGCTTGGCTCATAGCTAAGACACCATAGGCATCTAGTAAATCTAGAGAAGAAGTTTGTAAGGTAACCTTCGTGTTGCAAAAGCAAGCTTAGCAAACAATTTAGGGTTTAAATTGTTTAGTGAGATTGTGAGCGTGAAAGAGAGAATTGTAATAGTTTTCTTGTTCATAATCTAGAGAAGATAGTTTCTTCGAATTGGTTCTCGTGTTTTCCTATTTTCGTCTATTGTTAATTTGAATTCCGCCCTAATAACTCTAGTCACCAAGAGTACGGAGATTACACATATCAAGTTGGTATCAGAGCTTAGTTAGCTCCTTTTTAGGGAAGTGTTGTGGTTTATGGTCTTCACTAGATCTCTCTACAAGAAGCTTGGTGAGTTACTCGTAAAGCAGGAAGACGTTAAGAGGACAAGGAACCCTAGGATGAAGACAAGCAAAGAACCTAAGGGTGATGATACTCCGAAGACTACTGAGGAGAAGGTAGCTACGCTACAAACAGACATGAAGTTAATTCAAGACACTCTCAAAGAGTTGAAGGAATGTATTTTTTCCAATACACCCGAGCCGAAGAAAAAGAAGAGTAAGACTCCATCTGAGGTTGCGAAAGATGAGGAAGAAGAAGATGAACCAGAGGATGAGGAAGAAGAAGATCTAGGGGATGGAAAAGAAACCAAAGAACCTAAAGAAACAAAACCTCTTGGTAAGAAACAGAGTAATCTAAAAATCGATTTCCATGTTGAAATTCCACACTTTGATGGGAGTATCGACGTAGAGAAATTAGATGATT
>JAJJMA010101156.1:0-10538 GCA_023529015.1 Papaver nudicaule
ATTACTTGCCCCACAAGTTTTGGAAACCCTAAACTTGCCAACCAAGTAATAGAGATTAATCTCAATTGGAATTCATTAAACATTTATCTGCCAAGTGTTTTGTTAGCTCACAAACACTTCAAGATATAAATCCAACATACCAGACATAATCTTTATATTATTGACACATTGAGAACCGTTAGATGGAGTCATGATATTCAAGTCCATCTAAGAGATAAAGGAGTTCAGAGTTTAACCCAAGTGAAATTCTGAAAGAATATTCACAAATCTGAATAACAGACCAAAAAACCGATTTAGAGGTTTGTATAGGTACACGAACTTAAATAGCACCTTGGAACTCAGGAGAATTTCCTAGTTTCTGTTTCGTGTACGGTTCGCGAACCGGACACCTCCAGATAAGGTTTAACTAGGATCCGCTGGAAGTTCTGGGGTTAACCAGGACTTAGACGTGTGAGACGTCCTCAGCTGTAATCCACTGGACTCTTGCTCAAGAGTACTCCTTTAGATTCACCCATATCCAACAAGTGATTTGCAAACAAACCATTGCAATGGACAAATGGTATCGAATCTATCTCATTCATTCTTGTACTCATAACATTTGCGGGAAAAAACACTAGTCATGACACAAGGCCATGTTAGACAAGAATACAATCTCAATCGCTATAACATCACTACTAAAGTAGCCGACTATTTCGATAGACAAAGAAAGTAGAATAAAATAATTTCCATAAAAGTCATAACTCCTACTAACCTTTTGTCGATGAAGAATAATTGATGTCGTCTTTGTCTTCACAGTCTTCGTCTTCAAGGTCTCTACTACTTAGTCTATATCCCAATTCCGAAATCTAAACTCTAGTAGGCTAAATCAAGAATTGTGTTTTGACATCTAAAACTGACAACTAGCTTGACATACCAACGCTAGTGGGTTTGACCGGACAATGCCCTAACAATAAGAAAATCAAACAGAGAGAGTTAGAGTGTCTGTAGTGGATTTCTTTCAGAACCACTCAAACTGTAGGACCCTGTTCAGTTTGTCTGACTTTTAATTATTTGAGTGACAATTCTAAAGTTCGAACTGATTGTAACTGATTAAATGATTGGTTCACACTTAAATCACCAAATTTTCTACTTGAACGTCATCTTTGTAAAGAAACTTTCTGGTTCTATCTCCAAAATATGCGTTTGTAAGTCTCAACCAACAGGCCAAGGAAAAGAAGAAAATAAACAGTAATTTCGTCTTAAGATTGTTGGAAATTTCTTCTTACTATACTTCTGACGGTGAACCAAATTGCTGACACCAAAGAAACAAGAAGATTAGAACCTATATGTAGATCGAGTCGAGTATTAGATACTCTGTCCTTAAGACGAAATTTGCCCCACTCTGGTGCTAATGGTCTTTACTGCGAAACGTCTCCCAGGATACAACGATCTTTATTCTTCGAGTAGAAGCACTCCAAACTGAAAGAAACGGCGAACAAAACTTAGTGTTTATCTTTCTCAATACTAGACAACAATGAATGCAAGTGAAAACTAATTTTGTGTGTGTGTTTTCTTGTGTTTAATATGCACCATGAATGGGGTTTATATACAAGATTAGTGACTCTTAGTAAAGAGCAAGGAGTCTCTTCATGCAAGGTTATGTCCATTGGAAGAGCCCCTTCATGGAGAGTCACATCTCTTAGAATTCAAATTGAAAGGGTTTCATGAAAAGACATAACCCTTCACAATTTGAAAGTTATAACTTATAACTAACTCCGAAATAATTTTGATCTAGCATTGCTAGAGCCATCGGATCTATTAATCCAATGGTGGTGGTGTTTTTGAATGGAAATTCAGTTTTTACCCTTGGAGTGAAAAACTCTACTGAAAACCTCTACCACTAGATTAGTTGATCCAATGGCTCTAGCAATGCTAGATCAAAAATGCTCTAGCACTGCTAGATCAAAATACTTCTAACTAATTTCTATTCAATATTTCTAACACTGTAGTAGTTAACCCACATTACCTTTGATACGGATGATGTCTTACTACTCAGTACTCTTTTTCGCTTGTTATCTTGGATCTCTCTTTTTCTAATGGATTAAATTTTGATTTTGGGATTTGAGTTATTTGATCATATTCTCAATTTCCCCATAGAATTTACCTTTACACCACTAGTCAACATCAATTAAAACTCGGCAAATACATTCCCTTCAGTATTGCTCATTTGCACTATATGCATGGGGTAAAAAAATGCAAGGTGTAGGCTAAATGTACACCTAAAAACAACATCCTTTGCTATAGCCAACCAGGCCCTTTGCATTTTCACTCAAGACATGTATGTATGCTTGTGCATATCACTTGCTCGAACTACAATCTTTGTTTGGGTCTGTCTCTCCGGTTCCAACTTCTCCAACTCCAAGTGTAAACAAGGTGTGAGAATAACATATAATCAAGAGTGCTATGATTATTGAGCTCTTATACTTGATAAGGGCAGCCAGATACTAGGGTTTCAGGTTGTGCCTCGCTATAAATAGGTTAGCTAGATGGAGCCCTTGCGTGAGTTTTTCTCCCTTCTTTTTCGCCGTTTTCCCCTCATACCTCTCCCTGTCTGATTTCAATCTCCGATTCGTTTCATTTTTCTGTTGAATCAAAGGAAAGGATGGCTTATGATGTTGATCTTGAATCAAGGAAGATGTCTTTGTCATAATGAGTTATCTTCTCAAACACAAACAACATATAAAATGGTTTCAGCTGTAGAGTTTGTTGATTTTGGATGGATCTTAGATTCGATCTTTAATCCATCCATATCAATATACATATGGCTCTGGAAGCTAAACGCAAGGCGCATTCAGAGAGGAAGCAGCACATTCTTTGTAGGTACCAGAAATCTGAGGGACACGTGGCATCATCCTAGGGGTGGTAGTAAGTTAGTGAATACACCGAGAGGTATGAAATAATCCCTAAAAGTAAATGACCGCACCCCGCTTAAGGATTAGACACGTGTAAAGTGTGACAGGCTAAAGCACGGGTTAGGTTGAGGGTACTACAGAGGCATTAAATGCCAAGTCAGATAGAGGAATACAGTTGTTTAGCACCAGTCAAACTTAGGGTTGCACTTGGTTTGCGGTCAAACAGTCTGGAGCCTACAAGACTGAGGATATCCTCTGGAAGGTCCCATTGGGGACCGGCCTCAGAGGATACTCTCAGAGAAGATACGGTACGAGAAGAGCTAAAAGGGGTCATATTCTAGAAGGTGCATTGCAAGGGACATTCTGAGAGATGATATGACTAGAAGATCGGAGGCTGAAGGCTATACGATGTCTAAGGAAGGTTCAGACGTACCTCTGGGAGGTATCTCAGAAGACTGACGTCCAGAAAGGAAGGCTCCCAGAAAGGATTGAGTATCTCGAGGAATAAATAGAAATAACTTAGTTTCCATAGTCCTTGTAACACTAGAATATGTACTACCTAACCTTCTTGCCTATAAATATCCAGCTCTTTAGGAGTTAGAGAACCAAGTTAGAACTCACAAGGGAAACCCTAGGAGACCGGATACGACATCCTACAACTAGGCTTGAGACTTGTGAAGTGAGAACTTGAAGAAGACTTGAAGACAGTAGATCAAGACTTGAAGACAGTAGATCAAGACTATTTAGTTAATTGTGAAGGTAGCTAACATTGTAACCACACTCATGATTAATGAAATATCAAGGATGTAAGCCTCCACCGTGAGGAAGAACCTTGTTAAAAAACATGCTTGTGTCTTGATTCTTTTACCTTTCTTGCATTTACTTATGTTTGATTGTCTTTACTTTATCTTAGATGTATGTATGCTTAAGTGTTCTTGAGTAGATCTTCATCTAGGACCATCGGGTGTGATCTCAGAGATTTCTAGACTCACATTTTGGTGCTAGAAACAGGGACTAGGTAAAGGATTTATCCTTCCTGGTCTGTTTTTTTAAAGCTTTTACATCTGTCTCCTAACCCAACCTTTACTGTGAGGAAGAAAAGCTCCTGGATCTCATAGATCTCACAGGGAAAGCCTAGTATTCTTAGTAAAGGTGAGACCTTTTATGCTTTTAAGTGTTAAAAGTTACTTCTTTACTACTTGTTTGTGAAAAATCCTTGATTTACTTTGCAAAAACTTGATTTTTCGCAAAAACCTAGCTTTTATCTTCATAAAGGTTAGATCTTTGAACCTAGATTTTGTTTTCAAAGCATAAACAAAATTCTTGCTGTTGATTTCTTCCAACAGCAGACGTATTTGAAACTGAAATCCATTATGGATCTGGTTTTTTCTTCAAAAAAACACCATTAATGGAGGGTAGAGGGTTTTTCTGAAAAGGTTCTCTCTGAAAAGTACTGCTGGTACTGTCTTTCTTGTTTTCGTAGACTGCTGATGTCACTAACATCACTCTCAAACAAAACCTGACAGCCCAACTACCCAGTTTTAACTTATCCAATCATTTTCCTGTCTCTTTCTGTAATTGTTTTCAAAATGTTTTGAAAAAGTGTACGGATTTCTTGGATCTCTGAAACTGTCAGATCACAACTAGCACTTGTAGAGTTACTCTCTGACAAGAAGGTTATATCTTGATTTTGCTTTTCAGGAGAAGAAATGAAGACTGCTAGTGCCACAGACTCTGGAAGGGACCCTCCGAGGAGGACAACCAGAAGTGGATTGCAGGAGACGGACCGTGAAGTCCCAGAGGATACTGTCGCCTCTGGAGAAAGTGCACCACCAGGTTTTCCAGCAAGGGTGCCTCAGAATACCAGCAATGGGGTTCTGGGGAGAGCCACCAACACTGTGGGAAAGGGACCTGGGGCACAAACGAAGAAGGGTACTGCCAGTGGCATGCCTGTAAAGACTAAACCTTTGACAGAGGTTTATCATGCCAAGCCCCCTCAGAAAAACCTTGCCTCTGAGGCAACGGTCAGGAGGGAGGGAGTTGACTCTCAGAGAGAAGAAGAGGAGTTGGATCTGCATACGACAAACTCAAACAGTTCTACTGAGGCTTCTCTAGAGGGAAACAATCGAATCATCGACGCTCTAAACGGACTCCCCAGAGGGAAGGTCCCAGAGAAAGGTCGAGAAGATACCTCTGAGAAAGGTGGACCTTCCAGGAAGGTTACAATAGTCTCAGAGAGACAACATGAAGGTACCTCTAGGAAGAGTGAACCCTCCAGATGAGCAAAGAAGATCTCCAGAGCAAATGGCCATTCTGGAGTTGACAAAGCCATCCAGAGGGTGAGGCCAACTCGTGCCGAGAGGGGTAAGTCTGTGGTTAGAGACCCAGAATCCACCCCAGAGGACACTCGGAGAGCAAGAAGGAACAAGGTCAGAACTCTGAGGAGGAAGATCCGTAAGCTCTCTGAGGCTAACAAGAAGCTAAGACAAGAAAAGGTCGTGATTACTGACAGTGACTCATCTAATTCCTCAGACGAGGAGGAAGAAGATAGGAGGAACTTAAAGTATAAGAGACCCAGAGATGATCCAGTCACTAAAGTGATTTCGGACGACACTTCGGACGATGATTCTGAGGAAGGCTATGCTGAGCCATCTCTGACAGACATCCTAGCAGCCCGAGAAAGGAAAATTCGGGAGCTGGAAGAAGAGGTTAATCTCAGGAAAGCTATGGCGGCAAGTATTGAGGACAAACCAGAGCTTATCAGAAAGGAGGGCAAACGATTGGCAGAGGTAATGGAAGATGCTAAGCGCTCACCATTCATCTCAGAGATCAATGCTCTCCCGATACCCAAACGATGTACATTGAACTTCCAGAACAAGTTTGATGGCACGGGTGATGCTATCCAACACATAAAGGATTATGAAATGGCTCTAATGCCATGGCAAACTCGACAAGGGGTTATGTGTAAGTTCTTTCCCGGGAGCCTCAAAGAAGAAGCGTTAACTTGGTTCAACTCCCTAGAAAAGGGAAAGATCAAGTCGTACGAACATCTTCAAGAGGTCTTTCTAGAGAATTACATGCATAACAGCAAGGTCAAACCTGGAATTGAGCGACTATTTGTCCTCAAAAGAGGAAGGGGAGAATCCCTCAGAAGCCTAGTTGACCGGTGGAGGAAACTATGCGCTGAGATAGGGAAGGTCCCAGCAGCCTATGCTATCATTGGCTTCAAGAATTCTCTAAATAAGACTGACCCTCTCTTTATCAAGCTATGGAATGAGACTCCAGATAATCTGGGAGATCTCAGAAGAATTCAGGAGGAATTCATAGCACTTGAAGAGACGCAGGATGGCACTTACGACAAGTTGCTCTCTGGGAACATGAGTAGAGGAGCAAACGTGGTAGAACCACAGCCCAACATCACTCATTCTCAACCTCCTGCTACGGTCCCCACTTCTCAGATCAAGAGAAACAAGTCCAGAGAATTCAGAGGCAAAGGATCAGCCAAGGACAACAAAAAGCGGGATTTTGACGATGCCACTTACACTAGGTTCAACGTTCCAAGGTCCACCATTTACAAGGAAATCAAGGGCAAGCTCCCTCTTGAGAATCCAATTGGAAAGGGCATTCAACCTGACTATTGCAAGAACAGTAAAGATTACTGTGAGGTGCATGAATGGAATGGCCACTCTCTCGACAAATGCAGGCATTTAAGGAGAGAGCTGGAAAAATTAATAAGTAGTGGAGAACTCAAGAAGTATATTGCCAAAGATTCTGGGAGTGCCCAGAAGGCAGTAGAAAAGATATTCATAGTTGAGATGCCCAGAGAGGCACAACATCTCAACTGCAACACTATTACCCATTCTGTAGAAATGCCCTCAGAATCATCTCTGGGGCAACACTCTCTGGAGAGAATCCATAAGAGACATGCAAATGGGGAAGAAATATTCAGCATGGCTCTAGAACTCCCCATGGAGGAATGGATGAAAAGACCAGTTTCATTCTCAGCTTCTGAGGTGCCCCAGAATGGGAAGCCTCACAACGATCCTCTGGTAGTGACCATGATGATTGGGCAGTGGGGCATCCCAAAGATTATGGTGGATGGAGGAAGCTCCGTGGAGATCTTGTTCTACAGCACATTTGTGAAGATGGGTCTAAAGGATGAATGCCTAATCCCCTCAACCTACATGGTATACGGATTCAACGGATCTTCCACTAAGCCCAAAGGAGAAATAACTCTAGAAGTACACGCTGGAAAAATCATCACCTCTACGACTTTCTGTGTAGTTGATGCGTGTTGAATCCGCACAAATATACTTAAGTTCTAAACCTTCACAATATATGATAATATAATATAATGGTAAGAACAAGTTCGTCCACGAAGAGGTAATGGTTTGTTATTTCAATATTTGAATCCTAAAGTAACCAAGGGGGGGTTGTTTGTTGTTTTAAAACTAAAAGCAAAATAAAATAAAAGCAAGTAAATAAGACGCAAAGAATAGTCGAAAGTAATCAAGAGTGGAGAATATTGGTTAAGGGTTCATCTTAAATTGCTTAACATGCATATGAATAATATATGGAGTGTCAACTAGTTCTATCATCATCAAAAGCCCTAGAATATATCATCTCGAAAATATTCCGAAATTTCCTAATGTCATCACACACCATAACGATGAATGTGTGAATACTACGTAGAGAATAACTCGACACCATGAGTAATCGAGTTCAACTCTCTAAGAGCACTAAGTTTTGTGAAATAGGCTAATCAATGCAATGAACCACCATGAATGGCTCATTCAACAAAGGTTGTATCCTACATATGACTCTCGAAGCTATCACCACCTCAATAATCATATTGTGCTACTTATGAATAGGTTCTTCAACTATTTCGTATCTCCAAACCTAATTCTAGCAATAGATAATAACATAACCTAATTCAATTGGCCACTTGAATCAAAATATGTTCTATCTTAGTGTAATACATCAATCATACACTCATACACAAAGTAGAATAAAATCGATAACGAATATGAATAAGTTTAACTCCATAATTAATCATGAAACATGTCTTGCAATTAAAAGACTACATCCTCAACCAATAATAAAGAAATTAGCTACTCATGTTCTTAATAAAAGCAAAAGAAATCATTATGAAGAAAGTGCTAGAAATCATAAAAACCCGTCGTCCCGACGCTCCAATCTTTCTCCCAAGGTTCCACCTCGAAAATCGCGCCCAAAACCTAGCTTTTGCCTTGCCTCGGGAACTGTGCGTGAAGAACTCTCCAAATTGCGTCTGTGCGTGATAAATCCTCCTGTCTCCAAACTTTCTTTTATACACACCTAACAAACTTAAAACCAACTGAACTCCCAATATCCGTATGTTTCCTAAGCCCAACTGAACTCCTTACCCAACATCCACTTTGACTGGGCCTTACCAACGCAGCAGAAAACCAGACCCATCTCACACCTTGGTCTGTCAGTCTAGCAAATCCGACAGCACCTTACGTCTTCACATGTGCGGGAAGCACGCTCGCTATCTTCTTCTCCATTTCATCATCAGAACAGAAAACAGAAACCCGACGGTGATCGAGTTCTTCCAGAATCCGTCAACATAAACATCAGACCAACTTCAAAATCAGCCAGAACCCATGAAACAAATCCTCTGAAACTTCCTTATACCACTCAGACATCGCCCATCTCCGTAACCAACTATCTCCGGCATCGCCATTAATGGCAGACGCCATTCCTCCTTTGCTGTTCAAATCTTCTCTTGTTTCTGTTGATAGAACTGAGCACACCCAAATTAAACTCGAACCCATTCTCCCAATTTCTTCAAGGACCAGGAATCACATCTTAAAATCATCACAGAACCATGGCACGTAATTAGCCAGCAATGAGAACTTGGCAGCAGATTCTTCTTTCCCTGGTCATCTCGCACTCAAACTCTGCCCATGAACCATTGACTCGGACCCATCCTCTGTTCACCCATCTCCCAATTCCTTTTCCTCTCCTCTGAAACATGAACTTTAGACACAGATCTGAAATAAAAAAGATCAGAGATAAGGGGGTACCCCTTAGCGACCTGTTGAGGGTGGGGATAACCAGGTGCCCTGAACTCTTGGTGGTGCCCCTATAGCCCTTTGTAATTTGTGGCAGCCCTGAGTAGAATTCTTTTGGTGCTTCAGTAATTTGTCTGATTTCCAACACTCTTGTGCTTGTATCCTTCTTGTGTTCAAAGACCGCCGACTCCATATGACTCCAAGCTGTGAATTGAGTTGTTTTTGCTTCATTTTATTAAATATGATTTCAAAATACCTGCAAAATAGAAAATGGTTAAAATAAACAATGTATGAGGCTTAAGTCGACTAAAGCGTATTATTTAGGTACTCTTGAATAGGTGTTTTGCACACCTATCAGTAGTCGACGTTGTTTCACCCTACTCTGCCATCATGGGCAGATGGTGGATTCATGGTATCAAGGGAGTTGCCTCCACTTACCATTAACGACTACGATTTCCCACCCCATAGGGAATAGCTGAGATCATGGGAGATCCCAGAGAAGCTAGATACTGCTCAGAAGTAGACGTGAGAAACTGTGTGGAAAAAGTTAACACTCCCAGAAATACCAAGAAGAGGATTCTGGAGCAGGAATGCCAGAAGGAAATTGATGAATTCATCGAATGTTCCACCTCTGCAAGGATAATGCGTCAAGCAATCAACAAAAACAAGGGAAGAGGGGACAGAGAAGAGGAAGAGGCCATCAGACTAGCTTGCCTAGAATCAATGGTCCAGAAACTCAAAGAAAAGACTGTCCACCAGGTCTCTGAGGATACCCAGATGGCTGATGCCTCTGGAAAGTTATAGCAATCAAAGGCTCAGACTGAATTAGGCCCCCAGAAGCCTGTATTCTACACGTCTGAGCCGACAAAGGAAGTGAATATAGGAGGCCTAGACACACCAAAAATGGTCAAAATTGGGACGCTCCTAGATCCTGACCTTGAAAAAGAACTCGTAGGGATTTTGATGAGATATGTCGACGTATTTGCATGGAAGATGGAGGACATGCCGGGAATTGACCCCGAATTGTGCCTCAAACATCTGGGAATTCCAACAGACATAAGCCATCACCATCTCCGAATCCATACAGGTGTCAAACCACTACACCAAATTACCCGAATTGCAACAGGATTTTGCAACAGGTTTTCCCCTGTTGCAAAATTGCAACAGGGAAAAAAATTTGCAACAGGGTACCCTGTGTTGCAAAATTGAAACTGCTGGTCCCTGTTTCAAAATTGCAACATCCTTGACTTTCACATGTGCCATTCGCGTAGGTACATGGAGACACCCTGATATGTTTGCACCCAACAGTTTGACCTTTTTAAGAGGCATGATTTTATTTATGCCCAGTTTGACCATGACCCTAACAAGACCATGACCATGACCCAATACTTAACCAATTTTCAGTCTTCTTTTTTCATTTTAGTTTTCTTTTTTCTTCTTCGTCTCTGCCTCTCGTTTCTCTGCTGCTATATTTTTCTTCTTCGTCTCTGCCTCTCAGATCTATTTTGCGAGTATGTAGCTCCTATGAAAGTTCATCGTTTTGAGTTTTCACTGTAAGTTGTGGGTAATTTCTTCTTTTCTTCTTAGATAA
>JAJJMA010101159.1:0-13434 GCA_023529015.1 Papaver nudicaule
ACGACCCTTCTATGTTGTGAGTAGGGGGTATTTATAGTACTTCGAGTAAGGGGGCCTTTTGCTATCCTTGGTTACTTCAACTCTTCGAATCATGCTGAGTCATTAATCTTCGTTCACTGCCATTTAGACCAATCCCTTTACTCCACATTATCCCTGAGGATCCTCTTTGCTATCCTGGGATACTTCGATCTTATGATGCAAAGAGGTATAAGACGGATTGGTAAAAGGAATTAGTTGGACCATTGTTTGAGAACTTATTTGGACTGTAAGATTAAACTAGGTAGTGTAGATGGTGAAAAATGAAAGAGGGATAACAATTTAAAACGACTCTTTAATTATGCCTTGCCAAGAGGCAATGCCTACTCAGGCGCATCTCTATAGCTCAGAATACAACCTGTTCTGCAAGATGAATATGCCCTCTATGAGTTCTCTCTTATAACTCCCGGTGGAGAGAATACTATCATAGTGCAATGCTGAATAACCCCACCAACTCCTAAAACCACTAATTTACTTCATGTCGACATCACCTCGAATTCCTCAACATCAGAACTAAATTGCTCACTGGTACCATGGTGGAGAGTTAACAGAGACGTATCCTCATGGATTTCCTCTTAAAATACGACTCGATACCTGAGTCTCAATGAAAACCTCAGAAACATCGCAGCTTTAGGTCTGTCCAGAGCTGTCTGAGAAGTATACAACAGCCTAAACACACTTACGCAGGCCACAATCTAAACACATAATGGCCTAATATACCATGGATAAGCATGCCATGACCTAAATACGCCATAGCCCGAGTGCACAAACATGCGATAGTCGAAGTGGCGTGGCCTAAATGCGTCACAAAAGATTGGCCTTGGCAAATGGCCAAGGCCGTGGCCTCAAAATCATGGAGCCATACTCATGGTGCCATAAATTCTTAGCCTTGGCAAATGTCCAAGGCTGTTGCTATAAAGCCATGGCACACACCCATGGCGCCCCATCCATGTTGGTCATAGAGCCATAGCTATGCAACCTGTTTAACTAAACACAACCATGCAATATCTGCCTAAACGAGATATCAAAACATCACACGGGGGGATAACTTTAGGGGTATTAGTCTGGCGGTCTACGACAGATAGAAAGAAAACGATAGAAATGGTGGACAGTTATGAGAAGGTGGTGCTGAGTGGACACGTTCTACACGACTCTAGCAGTTACAGAGCACAACTCATGTCCTCCACATCTCCACTCTTCCACGGCTTCCACCTTCTCCGTCGAAAGATCAGGGTGAGTTCAACACTATAAATAGAGGCTTCCTCTATCTTCCAAGGCAGAACATTCAGAACAACTAGAACACCAGAACCTCAGAGCACACATACCTGAGTATTCAACACACTTCTAGCCTTGGAGATTTCCAGTCACTCTCACGACGGAGATCTTGAACTCTTACACCCAGAAACACACATCCTCAACCTGATCTCAAGTTTCTTTCATTGTTTCCCTCCCTAGATCAACCTCTATCCTCTTTGTGACCGAAGCAAGACTTGAACGGGCATTGACTTGGTTTAGGCTTGTCTTGTTCGATTTTGATCTCGAGCACTACGAAAGTACCCATAGACGGTACAATGTTTTTCAGGCAAAAACATTTGGCGACCACAGTGGGAGATCAATCTTTCGGTCTCAAAAGATTTTCTCAAAAATGGTTGAACTCAAGTCATGATCAGATACCAAGAATCCCAAATCTTCAACTGACGGTGGTGCTGCAACTTCCAGTGCAACACCCACCAATCCGCCCACATCCAGTGTTGCGCCCAACACTCAGGATGCTCAGGATGCTGCCCCTGCAACGCCTACTGTTCCAGCAATTCCTGTCACCCCGGTAACTCTTGCTGCCCCAGCCAACACCTCTGGCAAGAATGCTTCTTACACAGTTAGGATTAATAGTACCACCAAAAAGGCGAAAGGAGTATCAAAGACATTGACCATGGATGAGTTGGCCAAACGCCAAGACGATCTTGCAGAAAGTCAGGTCAAGATGTTCGATACCCAACTAGGGATCCTGACTTGCCTCGAAACCCTGACTTCAAAGCTATCGAATTCACCAACCAAAGAAACCCCCAAGACTACTGCTGGCACTCACTCCACTGTGATTCACATCCGTGATGATGAAAGGCCTGCTGCTCAAGTGGAGTCTCACCAAGGGGAAGGACAACAACCCCGCTATGTCACAGCAGATGATTTGGATAGGCTACTGCGAAACTGGAAAAGAGAGACGACACTACCTGTCCACCAACACCGAACGTCATATCCATACGAAGTGCAGATGATCCCTCTCCCCAAAGGATATGTTTATCATATGTTCTCCTTGTATGATGGAACCGGGAACGCCCGTGAGCATGTCTCACGATTTTTGGATTCGTTAGGGGAACATGAATACAATCATGTATTGAGTCTCAAGGAATTTTCAAGTCCCTCACTGGGAGAGCCTACACCTGGTACAATAACCTCGCCCCAAGCAGTATTGGTACATGGAGCGAGATGGAGAACGCGTTCTACCGCAAATACTTCTTCGTGTCATAACAAGTAACGCTATCAAACTTAGGCAGGATGTTTCAGAGACCCATCAAACACCCAAATGACTATGTGAAGAGATTCAGAATCCAAGCTCTCGACTGTCATGACCCGAATGTCGCAGAACTACAATTGGTGGAGCTTTGCATCAATGGAATGATCCCAGTCTACCGAGCCCTCTTGGAAAACCTTCGTTTCCAAACATTCTCTGAACTCTACGAAGCTGCAAAGAAATCTTCCACGACTGCACCTGCGTTATTAGAAAGAGCTAAGCCTCTGAGGAGTGAAGAAGCATGTAATACCCATGGCGACAGGAGGCTAATCAACAAGAAGTATAACAACAACCTGCCGTAAATGAGTACTGTCAGCGAATGAGGGAAGAGGAAGAGCTCTGCTACGGAGGTGACACACCCAAAGTGTACGAACTCAGCTCCAGGGACCCTGAGTAAGAATGCAAACCAAGGCGGGACAGAACAACCGGAGATGCGGAGGCAAAAAGCCAGATCGGAAGTACCAGAATACCCGTTCCCCATGGAGGAAGTACTAGAGCTGTTAGATACCTGGATCCAAGATGGAGCATTTGAACTCCCTCTAGTACGACAATCTCCGACAGCTGAAGAGGTAGCGAGTCCAAGGTATTGTCGCTACCACCGAGTCACTACCCACTCCACCAGATTGTCTTAGTCTCAAAAGGATTTTCCAAGCCAAGGCAGAATCTGGGGAATTGCACTTAGGAGACGAAGGTGTGTACCAAGACCACTTACCAGTTCGAGCATTCACCATCCCTGAAGAACCAGTGAGCAAGAGATTCCAAGGGATAATGTATCGGTTATGTGAAACTCTCTGTCTCTCAAAGCCTCAGCGTAAAGATATGTTCACATCTCTGAACATGATAGTATCCGGTCAACGCTTACCTTTCAAAGAAGCTGGTGGAAAACCAACATCAAGGCAGGAAAAGCTAGCTTTAGCAAGAGAAGAGCAGAAAACAACAGAAGGACAAGGCTAGGGACTGCTCACGACCACACGCATCTCCCATGTCGAGTTTCCAGTGACCATAATCGATCATGGATACTCAGTGAATGTTGTCACAGTCAAGACCCTTAGAGCAGCTAACATCGCTCATCACGAAGCCACACGTGCTCCTGCAATCATTAAGGATCTGAACGGAGTTGAGGTACGCACCTATGGGCACATCACCTTACAGGTGGAAATCGCTACGATCCAGTCGATTGAGGATTTCCATATTGTCAAAGAAAACATGGGGAGTGACATGGTGCTAGGGCGTCCCTGGTTCTGCAACAACCAAGAAGTACTTCACGATCAACTGTCAATACCCCAAATCTTCGTGAGGGGAACAACACAGGGAGAAAACACTTCCAAGGAAATGGTAGTATCAACGACCGAGGTCAGGAAGCAAATGAACGATATCTAAGCAAATGGTAGTATACGAGAAAGGTACTTCACCCGTCCCCTCTTTGAATGATAGTCCGTATTCCCCAAGCCGCTGGGGACTTGCTACAAGAAGAAGGGAAGAGGCTGAGAAGACCCCGGTAGACGTGGGTACAACTATTAGAATCTTCATCAAAGCCCTTCAAGATTCTGGAATTATCCGTGATAAGCTATGCAGCGTTATACCCAGAGGAAGAGGTGAACTGATACCATATGTTATACTACCCGAAGTCTTGGAAGACTTCCCGCACTTCGAAGAGTCTGTGAAATTAGCCACCCTAAATCAATAAGCGGGGGAGAGCGCAGTCTCATACATGGAGAGGTTTCGTAAGGAATCAAAGGCAATCCTACCCAATGACGGTCTACTCGAAACCATATTGGCTCCGGGTGTTCTCCCGGTTCAGTAATCCTCCTGTAGCACAACCTTAGGGGAACCAACACTAGAATTCCTGCTTTGTTGTATTTACATTCCTCCGAAGAAGCGCATCATCGCGCGCAGTACATATGATTTCCATTTTAGCAGATAAATTAAGAAAAGTCTTTTATTTCGAAAATAAAATCTCTCTAAGAAAACATCATCTTATCCAGTCAATAGAAAACACGTACAACCCATCCAGCGTCTAAAATAATAAAAAAAAAACAACAACAAAGAAACCTACTACTCGAGAAAATCAGTCAAAACACAACTAGATCCACCCTTGCAAGACGCCCCCAATAGCTCCATCTCCTCCTCCTCTCACTGTAACTCAATCTTCAGACCCGATACCCTCCTCTCCTTCTCTCGAAGAACCTCCTGAAACCCCTGAGCTTTGGCTTTCTCAAACCGGTCGCGCAGCGAAGCCACATTGAAACCTTTAAATTCAACCATAGCTATCGAGCCTTCCCAATCCTGGACATCAGACAGATCAGCGGAATCAATGGACTGAGCCATATCACCCTCGACAACAGAGCGCCAACTATCGACGCCGAAAGTATCCGGTTCTCCCTATCATGAGCAATGTGGCCAAATTTCCTCCAGATATACTCATATAACACTTTGTACTCGTCCTACACCGCGAAGTTACCCACCAAAACATAGCCGTGTCGAACTCGGTGAACATATGAAGGAAAGGCAACTCCAGCATTGGGATTGGAAGGCCCCAAACTCACATCACCACCTGCTGCTAGCTCAATCGAATGAATAGTTACTTCCACATCATCGGAGACGACCTCGCCGACAGCCTCAGAAACAGTAGCATCCTTCAACATTCAAGTGGCCTTCACCTTCTAGTACATTAACATTCTCCACAATAGAAGCCCCGACACGGTCCTCATGTTCCTTCTCCTGTGAATGCAAAACCAAGAGTTGTCAGTTTATTTTAAAAAAAAAAAAAACTTGGATGCAAGTTCTAAGGTAATGGCTGCTGAAAATCTGCGTGCCATGACTAAATGAAGAACGGGTACTGCAGAAAATCTATATGGAATTTTAGAGGGATTTTTTTGGACACCGTCACCCTGCTGATGTCTACTATTATATGCTAAAATTTCATGGTGGCCCATTTCGTAGTTTAAGAGGTATGGTGTAAACACTACACTACACACCGAACACTAGTGGATTTGGCCTGTTATACGACCGTTGGGGCATGTAGCAAAACACGCTATTACGACGGACACGATCAGTAGCATAAAGGGTCGCTTCTGAGCCGTGTTATTTTTCTACGACGCACGGTATGGGACGCAGATGAACGACGCGCATTAACCGTGGTACCTAAATGACTATTAGGATCGGTAGTATCCTTGATTTTGACTTTTAAAAAAAATGGAATCAGCTTTGGCTGAATTGCTTCAGCCATAAGCTGATTGGTGAATAAAATTGTCTTACCCAAATGAAATTACAATGAAATCAAATCAAATTCATAAAACCATGACATTCAAATAAAAAAATCATTGTATTGATTTGTTTCAAAGTTATACAAAAAGGAATTAAAGCCTGAGTTCATAAAATACAAGGGTTAACTAAAACTTACAAAGTATACAAAATTCATTTGCAAACCTAACCTGCTCTAACCTTAAGCTGACATAGTTCAAGCTCAGTTGCAACCTTAGTAGTACACACTACACATCTCTTAGCAGACTGCACAAAGATAAATGATTGACTATAAGTTCCAACTTAGCCCATGATGTACTCATTAACATCCATGTTTTTACCTCTTCTTAAGAGTCGAGCTAGCTTCATTAGCATCCCTGTAAGCACAAACAGGAAAACATAAATAGAAGTACGCCAAAGCATAGAAGGAAGAAAAATAAGTAGCAACTCATCTACACTACAGTAGGACTGAACTATAAGGGTTTATCTGAACTATGTTAGTGATTTGCATAAAAATCCATAAGAATAAGCTAAAAGCATGTAATACAATTTATATGAACTATGTAGTCAAGTGTCTGTTTCACATGGCATTTTTGTTAAGAACCTAAGGACAATCAAAATCAACATATTCAGAGGTAAAGAGTAAAAGCGTATACCTGATTGATAAAGATCTTGAGATAAGCTCAACATCATTCACATCCAACACAAGCTCACCTTGACCTTCTCAGGCCTTACAACGCTGACTCCATCAAGCATATCCACATGGACTTGACAGATGCACTACAAGGCACATACACATAGAAGAGAGTTCACTACAAATGTCAGTTTCCATGTACGAGTGGGTTTGCTGGAGTTTCCAAATATAGGTGGTTTCATGTCTGACCAACAAGCAATGATTCTATTCCCGGATGATAGGAAACAGATAACTTAAGTGTTTAAATTATCACTGACCTGCATATCTTCGAATTGGGGAAGTAAAATGAGTATATAGAGCTGCAGCAAGACCGTAATGCAGAAATTCTGGAGGGGTGAGGTCTCCGCTACATAAGTAAACTGCCTAAAAGAAAAACCAACAAACACTTCAGAAAACCTAAAACAAGCTTAGACAATAATAAATTAGTGCTCAGGTAATCCAGTGGAGTCACCTGAGTCATGCATCTAGTCGCCAATATACGAATGAGCTTATTGAAGTATGAATCATCAGCCTGTCATGTAAGAGTAAAAAAGTGCAGGTAAATAATCCTACCACAGCCTGGTCAAGTGAATCAGCCAGGGCTTTCGAAGATGACACATCCAAACCCAGACCAAGCGTACGAAGCAAAGGTTCAAGCATCTCTTTGGTAGGACTCAGATGGTGCCTGCAACAATAACCAATAGCGGTCAGTTGTATGTTGACGTATGTCGACACATAATTGGGAAAAATTCCAGGGTAAAAAGCACCTCAAACTTGAATTGAAGCATTGACTACTCATGTTCTTCGTGAGGAGAAGGAACAAAACATTCATTAACAGACATAGTGTAGTGATGCAAGATCATACCTTAGTAAAGAGAACACTGGAAAGTGTTTCAAGATTTTTTCTGCAACTGAAATATTAGCAGCAAGCATAAATTCCTCAACCATTTGATTTGCCTCCCGAATTTGATACATTCCTGCAGAACAATGTGGATTTCAGCTTCAAATATAACATCCAGAATTTGATACATCCCGAAGTTAATCATTCAAGTGATAATACGTAGAGAATGTGAAACTCCAATAAGAAATTCAGGCAACATACTGGAATACTCAAGCGAAGCAGAACAAGAATATTAATAGCAAAGGGCATCTCAATGGCCAGTGACCAAGTTGGATTTTCACACAAGTGATTACATAGCTGACTAGTAAATGAAGATTTATGTCGAACTATATTAGAAGAGCAGTTTGATAACTTGTTCATTTCCAAGGAGGAACAAAAGCACAGTATGTTCATCTACCAAAACATGATTAGATTAAAACCAGGAATCAATTTGATACATGATTAGACCAAAGCCAAGCAAACCTTCAATAGCTTCTCAGGGAGTTTTGAATTCCAAACCAACATTCTTGTAGTATCGGTTTGCTACCTTTCCAGGACGCTTCCCCTTTCCATATACTTTTAAGCTACACAAACCCAATCACAGAATTAGTTTCTTAATAAAGGAAACAAAGCCAAACATCAAATTTATCAGTTCTTCTCACCATTGGAAAACCTTAACTCGCTTCAAGTAAGCCTTCACCGTCTGTACAAATAAAACAACATACAAACACAATCAAAATCAACAATAAAGAAACAAGATCTACAACCCTGGACAGAAAACAAACACTTTCAAAATAATAAAGAGAGCAAGAAATCGTACCAGTCCAGAAGATGTTATCACAGAAGACCTAAAAAGAAAACAAAAACAAAAAATTATTCAATTCAACAAAGCCCTAAAAAATATGTGATATCAAATCTCATGAAAATGAAAGAGAAACCAGATAAAAATTGTAACTTCATTCACCCATCAGTCTGCCATATTTTCTACTTTTCTTAATTTGTTTCCTTTTCGATTTGTAGCTCTCGATATCTGTATTTGAGGATACTGAATCTAGATTTGAGGAAATCACCCATGGTTTTGCAGATTTAATTTCTCTAAAAACCCTAGATTTATTCATACTGGATCTATTGATAGGAATATGAAGTTTGAGTTTGAGATTGAAATTTCTTGTAGAAAAATGTTGAGAAATTTTGCCTGAGGAAGGAGAGTTCGGATGCAAGGGATAGGGAAAAGAAAGGATAAGAAATACGCGGCTGGGAGATGGCTACATCTTTTTCTTTTCTAGTAGAGAGAAAAAAATTATTCCTCTGGCTATGGGATTTTGGTAAAGTTATTTCTTGGTGTACGACCCCTAATAGGGCTGGCTGACTAATTTTAATAGTTTGACTAATTGTTGGGTCAATTTGACTTCTATCACCACAACTATAGTCAAGGGTCGTGTAAGGGTAGTTAAAAAGTGCTTATAAATCAGCCCATAATAAGGGTAGTATAATTTTTAATAATTTTGTCTACTTTATTTCTAGTGTTACCACCCCTTTTAGAGGTCAAAATACTAACCACCATTAATAGGGGTTGTAACATAGGGTTGTAATATGGACCAAATCCACTAGTGGAAGTTAGTGGACAAAACGTACATATGAAGCCAAAACGGTTGCTGCGGAAAGCTCGTGGGAGATTTTTGGGTAAAGTTCATAAACAAACTCCATTTTGATGTCTAAAACTATGTGGTAAAATTTCGTACAATAACTCCATATGGTTTGATAAATATGGTGTGAACATTGAGGAAAAGAAAAGTTATCAGAACTTCTTGCGCCAGCAACTTTTGTTGTGAAGAAACAGCCGGTTTAAGAAATCCACAAGGAATTTTTAAAAGATATTTGGACAGGGTCTTTTTCTGTATGTCTCCCAGCACATACTAAAATTTCATGCTAATCAAGAAAGGGAATTGGGAAATACGACACAAACACTACAACACACGCAAGACTCACAGTCGAGGGTCTTGTGCAAGATTGTGCCGAGTAATGCAGAAAATCTATGAGGAATTTTGAAAAGATTTTTAGAAACGAAACTCCCCTGGATGTATACTACCATGTGTAAAAATTTCGTGGTGATACAACAAGTGATCTAAGGGATATGACATGAACACCGGGAATGCGCAAGAAAGAGACTGTCAGAAATACGACGAGATATACTCCTGGAATTTTGTTACTCAGCTAAAACGACGAGTAGGGGATGATCACGAAAAACGGAGTCCATATGAGCTGACTATGGTGCCTAGAAGTGGTCAAGAAATACTTACTTGGACAAGATCTGTGGCCTCACTATGAGAAGAAGGACGGGTATCTCCACCAATCGACTCATTCACCTCAACCTCAACAATCACATCAACAACAGCTTGGGACTCCACAACGTCATCATGCTTCGACACAGAGCCCTACAAGATGTACAGAAAATTCAAGCATCCGCAAAAACGAATATGTAAAGCGAGGGACCTCACCAAAGCACGAACAACTCACCTGGGATGGAAAAGGACATGGATCTATCACAGGGGAAGGATCAACAACACGATCCTCTGGTAACTCCATCCTGCCACTCTTAGCTCTCTTCATAAGTTGGACGGCTGGAGGAGGTTCCATCTATTATCAAGAAAGGGAATCCCGGTTAACGAAGACAAAGCAAACAAGGGTATATATATAAATATTGGACAGAGAGTTTACCTGGGGTGTCACGGTGAAAATGGGCATGTCAGTTGTGTTCACATTCTTCACGAAGTTACCCAGAGATAACAAAGTATAATCCCAGAATTTGTTGAACTCGGGAGTGACTCCGTCCGTCTGTCAAGAACTAAGAAGGTATAACCTTCCTCCCAGGATCCCGAGTAGGATCCAAGTATTCGAGAAAATCATCCTCAGAAGGGGGACGAGAACGATCCAAAGGCACATCTTCATCAAATCCCATGAACCTGGCTTCTCTATCAATGTTATACATGTTAATACATAATTTCGGATGGGCACGCGGCGCCATCTTCGAAGATCGTGCACAGGGACGACGTGGGCCGCGAAGGATAGGAGCATGTCCAAAGGAGGCATTATCTCATCACGAGATGATGAAATCCAAAGGAGGAAATTAAAAGATCACCAACCTACGATAATAGGAGAAAGCAGGCATGCCAAGTAGCAGTCACACCACATTAAATGCTATGGACCACGTTACAAAAACATCTGTCGAGCGAGGATAGGCCCAACCAACGGCGGGGAACAGAAACCTAGACCAATAAGAAGCCGGCAGCGCAATAATACAGCAAGGATCCACTATGAAGCAGTACGACAACCCAGGATTAGACGATAAGGACGGTTACTGAGGATTGATGATCAGACCAAGGAGCACCAAGAGACCGAAGCGACTCAAGGTAGCAGAATATAGCCCAAAAAGATAAGGTGGAGGAAGATGATTGGACAAAGGAGCGGTGGAACGCGGAATCATGACTCATCATGGTGCATCGAAGGGCCAAAGTAACTAAGGATAGCAAAGAGCGGTACTCGAAGAATACTATAAATACCCCCTCTCCACAACAACAAAGGTGGTCGCACATTTTTGTAAGGATAGCTAGGAGTGAGAATCCTTGGTTTGGTTGCAATACCCTCAGGATTCCAGAAGACATCTATCCATAACAGATTAAAGTGACTTATAGTGTAAACCAGAGAAAACTTTACTCATTCCGCATAATAGAACAACAGATTTTACCCCCGAGGACGTAAGCAGACAGCTGCTGAACCTCGTTAATTGTTGTGTTGATCATTATTGTAGTTGTACGAATTGTGGTTAACACCATCTTTTGATCATCTCCAAGGTGATCCCACGATTATGGTCGGTTGCACACTTGGTTCTGAATAACTAACGATAACACGTTCAAACCCTTGAACATATACCTGGTTATTAATGAACAAAGGCCACCAACGACCTGAATAATCGATCCTTTAAACAATCTTTATTTGTAGTATGATGATATGGGAAAATTAGTATCAACAATACGCTTGCCTCACCAACTTGCCTTGATAGAAGCCAAGGATGAAACCTGAGACGCTGATACACATGAAGACTTGTTGTCCTTCATCGTCGATATTAGTCACACTGCGAGATCCAAATCGCAAAGTAGTTTCCACAGTCTCTGCAGCAGTCTGGAGTTGAAAAACTCTATCATCAGGAACATAACACCATGGATGGAAACGGATGCTCTCCTCCTTGTCCAAAAGATCTAATAGCTTCACCGAGTCCTTAGGCTTCTTCTCACTCCACCACATGATCCTGGCGTGTTCTAATGAGTCTGAAGGAAGGCCACCCAGCGGAGCGTAGTCCATGTAGTGGTCCCACAAAAAAGCTTGAAGGAAAGGAAGGTTGATAAATGACGAAATGCATCCCGTAGAAGAACTTGACATGTTCCTGGCTAAAGCACTCAAATGAGCATACTGGGACCCAAGGAACAGACTACCAATCGACAAACACATACCCTGAGCTAGCAGGACAGCATACGGAATGACAACATGTTTCAACGTCCCAACAAGATCATCCTCAAATATATCCCTCGACAACCAGAGTGTGAGGAATGCTGCTATGCGATTGGTGCTGCCGAGGGCATCACTCCTACCTCCAGACGAATACCAGTAATGGATCCACCTAATATAATTCTCATCAGCATAGGCACTAGATAAATGAAGATCTTTGATCTCTGTGTTCAATTCATCGACTATGGCATCACGAGGACGTCCTGGATGGTTCTTTGGAAGCTTCCCCGGTATTGGAAGGTGATACAGAGCTGATACCGCCTCCAAAGAAATGGTGAACTCTCCAAAACCCATGACAAAAGTGTTTATAGACTCACACCAATGAGAAGCAAAGGCGACAACCCCGTCAACGCCCACATGCATCTTCAATTTACCCGCCGCTCTCACTGCGTGTACGATTCCAACTTCTTCTAGGATCCCGTACACCTTCTTATCGTTCAACATGGAGTTCAACCAAGGAATGCACTGAGCTAGAGGAACTCTAGGAACCCCAAAGTCGATGGATGAAGCCCCATACATGTCTCATTATAAAGAAAACCTGATGATTTCACCCGGAACAACAACTGACAAAGGAGACCTTCTCTTATTGTTGTACCTTGGAACGAAACGATCCTCTGGATCAGCTCGAATCACAATTGGGGTTGTCCTTCTACTAATCTCCGCATACGCGTCGAAGAATTTATCATCAACACTAGGCGTTCCAATGATAGAAGGAACATGAATGGCATCATCACCATGCTTTCTCTGCAACACACGAACAACTTCAAGTAAGTTACTCATATGTATGTTAACACTCACATATTTCTAGTAACATGAGTAGTAATGCATGCGCACATACGCATGACACTACTAAGATACCTTGGCCTTAAGGCCAAGGCAGTGCGTAAAATAAAAGAAAAATGTGTAGCGCCATGGCGCCATCATCATGTTATCGATTTATATATATATACACACGCATACATAAAAAAAAAAACTTTTTTTGGTATGGCGTTCAAAAAATATATATACAATAATGATAATAAAAAAAACCAATGAAAAACCCTAGGTTAATTAACTTGTTGCTCCTCGTTGTTGCTCCACTCGACGACATGATGAACAAGGATTAACAAGCACAATTAAAGAGAATAAATCAAAAAGAAAGAGAAAAAATACTGCTCTGCCAAAACCTTTCTCTTTTCTCTTCTCCGTTGAAAGTTTAACCTAGGCATGTGTATATATATGTATAACTATTAAGAGTCCTAATACCATGCCCCCTTTTGCTCTCACTCTCTCTCACCTACATATATATATATAAACTTTTTTCTCGTATTCTTGCACACAAGCTAACCATTGATTTTGATTTACGACTATTAACAATAAGGTTTAACCATTTGTAAATCTCGGTTAGTATTGAATAAACTAAGGCCATTGGAATTGCTATCACCATCCAATGCTTAGTATGAAACATTACTGTTTCACTAACTAGGGGAC
>JAJJMA010101194.1:0-23272 GCA_023529015.1 Papaver nudicaule
TTACTTGGAAAGTTACTTTGAGCCCTTGAGAGAGTATGCGAGCCCTTGCGCCGCAGAAATTACCTTTCAGCCCTTGCAATGAAATGACTAAGTTATCCCTCAACTAACACTTGAAATGACTAGTATACCCTTTCGCTAATTAACATATATATACTTAATTTTATCCCTAAAACAAAACCAAAAAAAAAAACCCTCTCCAAAAAATCGCCCCTCTCCTCTCCTCTCCTTCTTTTCTTCTCTTCTCTTCTTCTCAAAAAAAAACCGACGGTTTTCCTCGCGAAAAATAATCGCGAAATCATCGACATCGTCGATTTCAAAAACTTAATCGCTTGACTTCTATATCATCATGGTGAGGACGAAGAAAAAGGCTGGTCGAGGTGATAAACAACCCGAATCTCCCCCGGAAGAGTTAGAACCAACTCTTGCCCAAGTTCAAGAGAAAACTCGAATCGAGCATGGAAAAGGAGATATGGGAGCGATTCGAGGGTATTTTCGCTAACCCATTTCATCACATTTGCTTTTTATGCTGTTTTATTGAAGTTTCATGTTGTTTTGATGCTTGAATCGAAGGATTTAGGGCAGAAAAACCCGTTACAGATCAACATTCGGCTTCTATTTTTTTTTAGAGGCCGAATGTTCATCCGGCCTCTAAAAAACTCATAATAGGGGCCGAATGTACATCCGGCCTCTAAAAAAATTTAGAATAGAGGCCGAATGTACATCCGGCCTCTAAAAAAATTTAGAATAGGGGCCGAATGTACATCCGGCCTCTAAAAAAATTAGAATGAAGGCCGAATGTTCAACTGTTTCAATGATTTCACTTTCTTACCATGTTGCTCAATTGTGAATTATTGTTGTGTGTACTGCTTAATGTGTTGAATTCTTCTTGTTTTGGTGTTTTAATTTTTGTGGTTGTTGTATGAGTTGAAATTGGTTGTTTTAAGTTGAATTTATGACATATATGAGGGGATGTTGCTGTGTTAATGTTCTAATTAGGAGTAAGAAGGGGAAAATGGAAGTTTCTCCTCATAGAGAAGGGGAAACACCTGAAGCTCGCAATCATGGTAAACCCTTGGGTGCTGAAAATAGGCAAAAAAAGCCGGGGCCTTGCTTATCCGTGAACCATCATCTATGGAGATGGGGAGAGAGCAAGAAGACATTGAAGAAGATGTTGAAAAAGATGTTGAGGGAGATGCTGAAGAAGCCCCCCAACAATCAAGGAAAGGAAAAGAGAAGGTGGTTTCGACTCCTCGTAATATCCATAGCAATGTTCCTGCACGTGACTTGTTGCTAGACCCTAGAAGAGACGGAAAACCCCATGGTCTTCCACGCGATGGTGGTGAAGTGTTGATTGGTTACGCGGAGTCATATGCTTCCGTAGTGTATAAGACCAAGGTATGTGTATCGACTGAGAAACAATCGACTGTTCGTTTATTTATATTATTGATTTCTTATTTATTTATGTTGGTTTGTAGGATACCGCTAATGCAGCCCGCTTACTTAGAGCTCAGAAAGCTGCCAAATGGACTCTTGACAATGAGGTGCAAGGGGTAAGGGCTCTAGTGGAGGCAACTGGTCTGTTGGAGGCAATAGAAAGTCGTATGCCCGAGAATGATATGATAACATGTTCGGCTATCGTCGAAAGGTTTCAACCGGAGACAGCAACATTCCACATGCCTTTCGGTGAGGTTGGTATAGAAGCCGACGCCCCGAAACACATCCAAGGCCTCAAGGTTAGAGGTAAAGCAGTGGGAGTGGGTTTTACAGATATGAATTGGGAAGAAATGTATCCTTGGGCAAAGAAGGTCCTCGGTTGGGAGAAACCTAAAGCTGAGCTCGAATGCTGTAGAGCCAAGAAAGATGTGGATGAAAAAGACTTCGGGGGTTATAATAAAAAAAAGAAGATTAAATTTTTTAAGTTGGCGAACTTGAAGAAAGAGTTTGAAGGAACCTTGGCCAAATCAAAGGATAGAGTTGTAGACAAGGAAGAAGTGAGGCATACCGCTGGGGCTTATGTCTTGTACCATCTTGGTGCCCTCATCTTTCCGGACAGCACGGGGAACTTGGTGAGTACAAACTATCTGCAGTTGTTGGAGGATCTCACCACTCTTGATGAGTACGCGTGGGGAACCGCCTCGCTTGGTCATCTAATCAACGAACTTGGAAAGGCCTCTAGGTATGAAACTAAAAACCTTGGAGGAAATTGGAACTTATTCCAGGTAAATCTCTACCCATGTAACTGTGCTATCCACATATGCTCTTGTTTATATATTTTGTGTTGATTGTTTGTTTTAAAATTGTATGAAGGGGTGGATTTATGATCATTTTGATAAAATGAAGTTGGTGAAGAAAGTCGATGAGAGCGTCGACTGTACCATGCCTACCACGGCGAAATACAAATTCATAGAGAACGTCAACAAGTTGAAGAACAAAGGCCCAAGATTGGTTGAGTTGAGGAAGAGGTTAGATCAGATGAAGGCCGAAGATTTCACCTATAGGCCCTACGAGAACCGTGAACCTGAACTCGGTGCGATCGTTTCACAACGAGACTTGCCGATTTCTACGTACTATGGTCCTCTACCCTTTCCCTTTGGTTATGGCATGTATGATCCCCGCCGTATTCTAAGGCAATTGGGATACGTTCAAACTATCCCGGTTGCGGAGACAAGTAAGTTCAAGTTGAAGGCAAAGGGTGGCGGGAGCGATGATACCAAGAGCACCGACCATTCATGGTGTGGCAACTATGATCCCGAACCTACTGTTGCAATGTGGAACTCACTTGACTCCAACAATATTCGTGTGGAGGGATTTCGACTCATCTCGGACGATCCAGCTGAAACGGCTGATGGGTACATGGAGTGGTACAATAAGATTTCTCACCCTCTTATTGTTAATCGGGAATCCCAAGCCAAAGTAGCTGAGCAAAGGAGGGCGGAAGAGGCCACGGAAGGATCTAGCAAGGCCAAAGGTGAAAAGAAAGCTTCCTCAGTTTTGGAGAAGGCGAAAGAGTTATTTGTAAGTATTTTGAAGTTGTCAAGTTTTGATATCATAAGGCTGTGCAAGTAATACTGATAGCATTTTCTTTTGATTTGAACTGTCTACAGGTTTCAAAGTCTAGGGGGCTTTTGAAGAAAATGAGGGTTAAGATGGGGTGCAAGAAAGCTATAGATGTGGACGAATGGAGTGCCTGCCATGATGAATGGGAACAATTGATTAACAGCTATGCTAGTGACACAATGGCAAGCAAGAGGCCGCGCAAGGAGGGTGAAGGTTCGAGTGGAGCCGGTGGTGCTGATGATCAAGGTGGTCGCCCGAAAAGAGGGCGTGGACAATGAAACTCTCAATGCTTGAATTCTTTCAACTCTTATCTTTAAAACTCTTAAACTTGAAAAACTTTGTTATAGAATCCTTTGTTTTTGTTTTCAAACTTTAAACTCTTAATCTATGTATGCAATGCTTTGTTATTTGGTTATGTTATTTGTTATGTTTGGGAATCAATATGCAGGTCACATTCGGCCTCCAAAAGGGAACTATCGTGGAGGCCGAATATACATTCGGCCCCTAATATGAAACTATCGTGGGGGCCGAATATACATTCGGCCCGTAAAATACCTAGACTTTAGAGGCCGAATGTTACACTGAGTTTCAATAATTTTTACACCATAACATTCGGCCTCTATAAAATTTTATCGTGAGGGCCGAATGTGCATTCGGCCCCTAAAGTACCCAGATTTTAGAGGCCGAATGTTACACAAAGTTTCAATAATTTTTATGACCCAACATTCGGCCTCCAAAAAAATTTATCGTGAGGGCCGAATGTACATTCGGCCCCTAAAATACCCAGATTTTAGAGGCCGAATGTTACACAGAGTTTCAAAAATTTTACGACCCAATATTCGGCCTCCAAAAAAATTTATCGTGAGGGCCGAATGTACATTCGGCCCCTAAAATACCTAGATTTTATAGGCCGAATGTTACACAGAGTTTTAATAATTTTTACGACCCAACATTCGGCCTCTAAAAAAATTTATCGTGAGGGCCGAATATACATTCGGCTCCTAAAATACCTAGATTTTAGAGGCCGAATGTTACACAGATTTTCAATAATTTTTACACCCAAACATTCGGCCTCTAAAAAAATTATCGTGAGAGCCGAATGTACATTCGACTTCTATTAGTGTGAGATGTTGAAGGCCGAATACGGATTCGGCTTATATTTCTGTTAGAAATAGAAGCCGAATGTTTAATAATATCAAAAAAGAGTTATTGTGTTCAAAAATAGATCCGTTGGAGTTCGAAAATAGATCCGTTGGAGATCAAGAAAACTATCCGTTGGGTACTCATCTTTATAAATAGACTCTTTCACAAACATTCATTTTCATAGATAACTCTTCTTCCTAAACCTTCTTCTTCCAAACCTTTATCTCAATCAATCTACAATGTCAAGCTCATCGTCAAATGAATCCAGGAGGCCAACTCGATCACCACAAGAGATACTATCTTTAATACGCAAACCAAATGAATCAATCTCAACACCTCCTCCAGCATCTCCTCCTCGTAGACGTTATCGAAACATGACTGATAAGTTTGTTCATCAGTACTACTATACGTGTTCTCCATCTCAAAAACCATTATCTCCTCCTCCATCAACACGAATCAAACCAAGCTTCGCTCCATTTACGTTGGAAGAAGATCTACGTCTTTGTAAAGACGTGATCCACTATTATGGATTACAAAAAAGTCGTGGGGATGTCAAGTGGAGGTCACTGTTTAAGTATATCGAAGATGACTTCAAGTTTCAAAACCAATATGTGCGCGATGGAAGAGGCCTCTCAGAACGATGGTGGAAAATACGTCAAAACGTTCATGATTTTATGCACTTGGGGAGATTGGCCCGAGATTTTCTAGGGAATGATGTTACGGAGGATGAAGTTTATGCCAGGACTTTGAAGGTATGGAAACAAAGTAAAGGAAAGGATTTCGAGTACGAAGCACATTACCATGAGCTAAAGGATTTTCTCAAAACCTTCGAAGTATTATGAATCCTTTGTTTTTGTATTCAAACTTTAAACTCTTAATCTATGTATGCAATGCTTTGTATTAACCGATTATTATCCTGAAATACACTAACTACTATTACATGGTTATGGAACAAAATAGGAAGCATCAATACATGAACAAACATAACAAACATACATTCATAACCAGAAATTCAACGATTTAAGTCAACCATACATTCATAACCAGAAGTTCACCATCATAGATGTCGATAACATAAAATAAACTAGAACACACAATACCAAAACACATAATAAAACTCAACCAGTGAAACCAGTTCCAAACCCTGTTCGACTGCGGATTAGTTCCCAGCTCGGTCCGCCATTGGCCTCAACAAGTGGACGGAGACGTGCAACTTCAACGCAAAGTGTACAACCACAAGGAAAAATTTCCACACCCTCACCAACCCTCTTTCTTTTAAGATTACGAGGTACATTTGCTTGCCATTCATCATGATCGACAAATCTTTCGACTTGCTGAGGAAGAAAATCACGATAATCCCTACGCAGGCCAGGAGCATATTCCCCACGCAAATGCTGTGGTCGTGGAAGAGGGGGATCAATGTGTTCATCCCTTTGACGTCGTGTTTCAATCACGCGTGGATCATCCTCACGAATTGGTGCTGGAGGTTCATGGTAAAGCACAAGTGCAAGGTTCGATTCATCTTCGCGAATTGGTGTTGGTTGACCACTTGATTCGGCGGTTGTTTCAATATCACCCGGAACAACCTACAAGAGAGAAACACATGTAAGCATGCAACATTCGGCCTTTATTTTGGCTCAAAGTGCCAGCCGAATTAACATTCGGCTGGCACGATAACTCATTTTAGAAGCCGAATGTACATTCGGCTGTTAAAACTTACAAGCCGAATTATCATTCGGCCCCTATTATGAGAGCTTTTACCAGCCGAATATGACGCTGTAAAATAAGAATTCAAGTTCTTATTCAGCTGCCTACATTCGGCCTCTATTGGTACTTAGGTTAGCAGCCGAATACGGATTCGGCTGCTAAAGTTTAGAGGCCGAATGTGTGAATATATTTCGAAAAAAAACAACATTCGGCCCCTATTATGGCAGCCAAACTGTTCTTCGTCTTGAACATTCGGCTTCCATAATAGGGGCCGAATATGGCGCTGGTGAGACATAAAAGTCTCACCTTTAGCTCGATTTCGGCCATAAAACATGATTTTGAAGTATACCTGTGTATTCGAAGCAATGGGTTCATCATATAAGTGCTCATCTTCAGGATTTGGGACAAAAAAATCATCGAAATCGTTGTTTTCTTGAGTTTCCGGTAACGATCAATTATTCTCGCAACGATCATTGTATGTTTGTTACGATGAAGTTCATCAATGTTATCCCCCCCAAACATTTCAGAAAACACACAAACAAAACAAGAATCACACCAAAAAAAATTTTTTTCCCTCTTTTTCTTCCCCTCTCCACACAAAAATCTCCCCAAAATTCTGATTTTCTCTCACCAAAATTATCCAAAACCTTAAGTATATACTTAACTCTAATTCTTATTATTAACTCTAATCATGTGAGGGGTAGTTTAGTATTTAAAAAAGTTGGAAAACTAAAGGGGTCTCAAAAATTACTAGGGGGAGTGACAAAACAAGGGCTCGCATACTCTCTCAAGGGCTCAAAGCAACTTTCCTTACTTGATCTCGCAAATTCTTAGCCATTGGGCTGTAGACTTGTATAATCTCTTGCAATTGCAAATGACTTGTAAACAGTTGGTATTGGTTATGACTTATGGGCCTATCCTATGTGCATAGCAGTCTGCTTCCACACCAATTGGAAACAGTATTTTGATGCATCTGCATATGGCGGTACCGCAGTACCCTGGCAAATTGCATTTAAAGTAACACAGTGCAAAAATATCCATCCAGTTCTCTCTCGGGCGACATATACTCACATTCCGAAAACTTTGTAAAAAAGAAAAAAAAAAAAACAGTAGAACCGGGTATGAGAGATTTCTCACCCAGACTTAATGAACTGAGGGTTCAAACATAGCCAAAACTGACAAATTCCAAAAAAAATTGTGGACCCTTTGGAAATCAAGTGATGACCACTGTGAAATCTCGGTTTTGGCTCTGTCGTCTTTTTTCCAATCACTAGCCGTTAAAGGAAAAAAAAAACACACACACACACTAACACGCCGGAAACTGTGTAATTACCCTTTCTAGCCATCCATTTCTGGGTAACACAATTATACTCCTTCCGATTCAAAAACATAGGCACATTAGACATTTTCTTAGGAAATTTAATTAAACTAGAAATATTTCATTAGAACTAATTTTTTTATTTTTATAATTGGTTTATTGTTACAAGTGTCATTGGTTAACAAGAAAAAAATTAGTTCTAGTGAAATATTTTTAGTTTAATTAAGTTCCCTATTTTTTAGAAAAATGTGTAATGTACCTATGTTTTTGAAACCGAGTGAGTACTAGAGGAAAAGCAGGGGCAAAAGAGAATCTCATCAACTCCTCTCCCACTCTTTCTTTTTAAGGTGACGTCCTCAGTGAAGTCACATAGACCAATATTGTATTGCACAAAGGCAATTTCCACCTACCCTTATTATTATATTATTGGTTAGCCTATTTGGTGTACCAAATATGGGTTCACAACCATAAATCACATGAACCTCAAGACAGATCCAAACTGAAAAATATCTTACTTATCCATACCTCATCTTCTATTATTGCTGCTCTAAAAAGTGCATATACATTCTGTATCTGCCCATATTTTAAGCAGCATATTTATTGATCATAAATATGCATAGGCATAAGAGCAAGCACTATGGTTCTCTATTTGGGGAGACTTTGCTATTGAATGGCGAAATGCAACCACTATGGTGCAAAATTTCGCCATTCAATGGCAAAATTGGTCGAGTTTGCTATTGCCTGCTACGGGTTCGTAGCAGGCAATAGCAAAGCCGAAGCGAGGCGGAAATCCAATTCCCGCAGGGCGGAAATCCAATTTCCGCCAAAAACTTTTTACGGAAATCCGATTTCCGCCCAGAAGTCATGCGGGAATTGGATTTCCGTCCCATAAATAATACCGTTTGACCTTTTTTTCCTTACACCCCCTCTACACCTCAACATCCAACCATCCATCTTTCTGTTTTTTCATGACCGTCAGATCCCCAACGACTCTTTTTTTCAAAATTCAAAAAAAATAGCCGTTGGGATCTCTTCTATATAAGAAAATTCACTCTCTTTGACAAATCCACCCCAATCAATCTTGTTTCTATTGATTCCTTCTTTCTCCCTTCAAATTTTCAATTTTTTTTCATCACCAAATCGAAATGGCGACCAATTACACCAAGTTAGAAGATCTAGCAATTACTTACTCTTTCATTCGTTGCCGAATGAATGGTATGGTGGGAGAAGTGGAACCTTGGCAACCGGCGTTTTGGATTCGTGTTTTTGATGTGTTCGTGAGAGTTTCAAACAATCCAAATGGTAGAGATAGAAAAAGAATTAGAAGGCGATGGAACCGCATTAGTGGAGACATCTCCGAGTTTTGTCGAATTATGAGAGCTATGTACCAAACAAATACAAATGCGTCACCCGAAGAATTGGTCACTCTATCTCTTGCTCGATATTATGAGCTCAATAACCGGGCATTCGTGTTTGGTGAATGTTAAAGATCGAGGATTATGGAATCTATTTGGCAAGATATTAGTAGTTTTTTTTTCATCTTTGCAATGTAGTTGTAATCACAAGTTATCTAGTCATGTACCAATCAAGTTAGCAAAATAAAAAGTACTGATATTAATTCCAAGTTTCAAGTTAGCAAATAATAAGTTTTCAATAGATTACAACTAAACTAAAATTGGCGAGCATTCGGGTTGTTGAGCATTCCAGTGAACGTTCCTTCTCCCTCACCCTCAGCCATGTCCCAGTCAGCATTCGGGTTAGTAGTAGTAGTACTTTGTGGCCAAGGTGGCCAAGTTGGTTGCACATATTGTTCAGTTTGTTGCACAAATTGCTGGCTCCGATATTGAGATAAAGGAAATTGTTGGTAATCATGCGAACCCTGAGAAGTCGTAGGTGCTTCTTGGGGTCGATAAAAATCTCCGGGTGGAGTTTCCCTAACAAAACTGCTGGTATTACTGCTGGTACTTGCACTCTCATAGAACGGATGATAAGCTTCCCCAGGACCAATGTAAGGTAGCTCCCGACGAACTGAACTAGAGCTAGAAGATCCCTCCATTTGATGGTGGAGGTCCGCTGTATGGTCATACATAAAACTGTTCAGTGCATCATACTTGTTGGCGAGATGCTGACTATACTTGCACCATTGTTCCTGTTTCATGACCCCAATCGTATTATAGCATTTTGATATGAATAAAAACAAAATATCGCAATTCAAACATAAAGTAGTATTTATATTTATACTTACCGCTGTACCCACAGACGCATCATATTGGTGTACCTCCTTCATGTACTCCTCGCCTAGCATTCTTTTCATTGCTCTACCATCATTGCCACAAATGACAGCATAAGGCGGCTCCTCAATTGGAAACCGTGGATTGAGAGTTGAAATATACTCTGGAACATATGTACATTGAGTAAGGCTCGGTTGATCGCGAATTGGAGGTTCCACACGCGCAACATAGACATTCCCAGAATGCACAACTGTGGGCAAATAAGGTCCAATAGAATGGCTTTTCCACCATACATAATACTCATCTTCTGTGGTCTGGCAGTAGTGAAAAGTACTGTGTCCACCACCCACATAATTTCCCATGTCTTGTGAGGTACCACTCAATTTTGGCGGTGGATCAATGGGAATTACTACATTTCCCTGAGTCTGACGAAGACATCGTTCCCCTAGGTACATGAAGTATTCTCGGTCTATCGGATCATAAATCGAACATCGCTGAACGGACAACCTTCTAGCATGTGCAACATCTCCAATCCCATAGTAGCTACTACGATTCCACGGCAGCCATGTGATACCAAGTGGATCGAGAGAATCCAAATGGTTCCGAGCCAATAACAAAGAGTGAGTACCGGTATTACTACTTTGTGATCCGGTACCCTTCTTCATATGTCCCTTGTCACATAATTTTAAAGCAGGGAAGAAATCAGGAGTACCTTGACCCTCGTCTGTATTTGGCTTCACTACAGGTATATACGACCAAAACCAAGGCTGCAAAAACACGAAGAAAAAAATATCAATGATAAGAAGCGTTCAAGTTTGTTGTTGTATAAACGGGAAATGTTTACGTACCAATAAAATGTACCAGAAGCATTCCAATTCGCCGGACTTTTTGCTTGTGACCGCATTATCCAATGCGGAATACAACCTTCCCATTATTGCTTGGCCCCAATCGTAAGTGTTGACCTTTTCCAAATCAACCAGTAATCTAAGCCAACTTAACAGAGCAACATCGTTCTTGTTTGGAAACAAAACATTGCCGATCACCCACAGCAGAAACATCCGAGCAACGTTCTTCACATCAGAATCCTCCCATTGATCTAAGGGGGTATTTTTCCATTTCAAAATGTAGTTTCTGATCAGACTCAACTTAATCCCAGATTTTCTGGTTAACACATTCCTAACATAGTCTCTAGTTTCATCATCAGTAACCACATAATATCCTTGTTCATTAACCTGCGGACCTGTTCGTTGTTCTTCTTGCACGGTGTTATCTCTATCTTTTTTCTTTGGTGGTTTTACCAATGGAAGTAGAAAATCAGTGTATATATGGCCAAATTTTGCCCAATCCTCAGCTTTGAAATCGATCAAATCAATAAGTTCACCACTTCCAACAGCTATACATGTAAGCATAGTAAAATCCCAAGGAGTGAACCCAATTTCAAATCTAGGAGCATGAAAGGTATGCGTGGTGTGCCACCATCTCTCAGCAATGGCGCTTACCAATCTACTATCAGCACTCCCTGGATACTCTACTTTAAATATCCCGCCAAATCCACAATCATCGACAATTCTCTTACATTCCGGATGTCGACTTACAATTTTGTATAGGTCAGGAAGACCAGCGGCGCTACCACGGGTATTGATTTGACCCTTGTCTGCTTCCGGAGGAAGTTTTCTAACATGGCTATCACAGTGCTCCGACGATACGATTGCTTTTGCATCTATACTAGGGATCATGTTGAACAACAATTCAATCCTACAATGCATAAGAGAAAAACATCAAATGCAATACAATCAACAATTGATGATCAAATGTAATACAAACAACAATTGGATAGGTCCATCAACAAGAATTCCATCATAAATCATCAAATTTCAAGCAATTTCATACCATTTCAACATTTCAAGCAATTTCAACATAAATCAATAACAATCACCAATCATATATATGAAATTATGATATATGTATGTTAGCAGAACATCAAAGAGTTGTTTTGGTTGCAATTAATCATTCAAATACGTTCAAAATCATGATCAAAAAAAAAAAAAACAATTTAAAACCCTAGAATGAAGAACTCACCTTTATCAAAATTTCTTGATGAAAATTGAAATTGATTGCTTCTATATCACCTTTACCAATTAGTGAACGCACCCTTTTGATTTCGTGGGCTAATTTGACTCCAAACTGATCAAATTAATTTTTTTTTGGAAGAAGTAGAAGAGAAAACGAAGAAGAAGAGGAAAAGAAAAATTGAGAAATGAGGTTCAGGTCGCAGGGTCTCCTGTCTAAAAACCTTGTTTTTACGGAAATCGGATTTCCGCCGGTCAAAAGTCAAGCTTTGACTGTGCGGAAATCCGATTTCCGCAGAATTTTTTTTACGGAAATCGGATTTCCGCACAGAAAAGCTGCGGAAATCCAATTTCCGTCTCCAAATAGCTAAGACCACCGTGGTTGCCGTTTTTTCGCCATTTCTGCCTTTCTCTTTTGCTATTGAATGGAGAAGGCTTAGGCCACCATAGTGCTTGCTCTAAAAGACCGTCCCCAATTGATACAGTTTTGTACTTCATTTGCTGTAATCTAAACTCCCATTGAATAATTTAGATGCCGCTACACAACAATATTCTGAAACTTTACTGTTTTACTAGCGAGATATTTATTATTGGGCACATCGTAGTAAAAAAAAATGGCTAGGCTTTTTTCTTTGGAAGCTGGCAAATCTATGAGTTTGTCCGGCCACATGGTCTGGCAAATGTGTTTGTCCACTAGAGTGAACACGTAAATTATAAAAAGAGATTTAACGAAAAAGCGAGTGTTTGATGAGAGAGAATGAGTGTTTTAAAATGTCGTCTCCCGATTCACCTAAAGTAGTGAAAGATAAGATGCCCAAACCATAACCATTGGTCCTGCACTTGTCGAGATATTTGTTACGTTTTCGGATCTCGGCATTCGCCACAGCAAGTCCAGGTGTAAACGAGCTAACACCACCACCTGTGAAAGGCGAGACTTCAGTAACATCAAAACAAATGTCACACCCATTATCCAGATATAAACTAAAATATCGGCTGGCCGAAGTTCACCTCCATCTTCAGAAAGAAAGCCTAGAGAAACTTCCTTCCTAGCTGGTACACTTGAGAGCACATATCGACAAGAGTGTGCCGCACGAGATCGTGACGTAATTTGAGACCTACTCCAGTCGCACAATGCAACGCATAATCACCAAATATGCCCATCTTCCCACCACAACTAGAGCACAAGTCATCTACCGGGAATAATGGGATACCTGGTAGCAAAGTACTGAACTAAATTGCCTGGGTCCCATCTTTTGATTCAGTCCGGCTATCGGAATGACCAATAGATAATCTTGAGCATGCTTTGTCTTGTTGCATTGCCATAGAACAAGGTCCCTGGTGGACATCATGTAGGTTGCGGGCATTTTCTTCTTTACTGCGTCGAAGTATTTAACTGCCAGAGAATTCATAGGGCGTGGGGCAGAATTAAAAAGTAATAGAGACTAAAAGAAACTATATTAACAAACTAAAAAGTATGAGAGATAAATCAATATTATATTCTAAAGAAGCGCCAACAAAAACAACAATATCGAGGGAAATTATGAATCTTTTACCTTAGAATCAGAATGTCGGTGATAAAGTTTTTTTTTTTTATCAGTCAAAGAGGAAATTCATTGAAAATGAGGTACTTAAGAGGGTACTTCAACCCAATAAAAACAACCAAAAGCAAAAAAAAAAAAAAGAAAAGAGGGCCGAAGGAAAATATAGCAACAACACAAAATTGAACAATATCACGAAAACCGGAATAAAGAGTTCCATAAAATTGTCACCATATTCGCCGTTAACCCCATCATCTTTGTCGGTGATAAAGTTAATTTCCTTCTGCCTGTTTCGCAAAGTAGGCAGAATAAACCATTTGCCTTTCCCATAGGAATTAAGCAAGATGTGTATTGGTCGACAACATCGTCAATCACGTGAATATTAAATCTAATCACCGATGAATTAGTCAAGGGAATATTACAAGGCGGTCCTACAATTAGGACCCGATTTACAAAACCATCATAGTGATACCAACTTTTGACAACATGGTCATATTTCTGTTAGGGTGACCGTTATGTCACAGGGACCCTACCAATCAGAGTTAAATCTGGTGGAGAAATGACATTGTTGCCCCCAAATCATTCTGGAACTCGCCTATTTTACAAGAAAACCCTTGGGTTAACTGACACCACTGACACATGTGAACTATCTAGATCTCGATGACAATCTAACGGTTGCTAGTAAACCCTATGGCTTAAAACTAAGTTCGACCTTCTTCTTCTCTTTTATTTTTCCCGACTTCTTCTTTCTTCTCTCTCTGAGAAATATGGCGATTCAGTGAGGTTATTCAGTTCAGGCTAAATCGATTATGAGAGTTACATGGTTAATCAAGAAGGATACTGTTTAAGCAAATAGAAGTTCTTTAGGTTCAGAAGGATTGTTAGAATCGTTAGATGAAGAAGACGACCACTGCGTGTTGAAGAACAGAAGGAACTGAGTGAGGAAGAAGCGATGTAAACTACAGAGAGTGATTAGGAGATCGATTTCATGTGAGGGTTTACTGGGTATGATTATTTCAACCTTCTTCATCAATTTAGGGATTTATTTCGAAACCCTAGTTTTGAAAAAAAAATGGGTTTTTTATCTGAAACCCTAATTTCTGAAACTGTGGTATATGTAATTTGAAGTGTTGTTACTACTAATTGGTGGGTTTGATTATATTAATTATGTTGATTTGTGGTAGTAATGGTTTGTAATTATGTTCATTGTGTGATTTTTATTATGTTGGTGGTGGTGGTGTTTTTTATTGATTATGTTGCTGGTGATTTTGATTATGTTGGTGGTGGTGGTGGTGGTGGTGGTTTCAGGGTGGTTCAGGTGGCGGTGGAGGTTTCGGGTTTAGATCTGGGTTCTAGGGTTTCGGGTTTAGATCTGGGTTATAGGGTTTCGGGTTTAGATCTGGGTTCTAGGGTTTCGGGTTCAGGTCTGGGTTCTAGGGTTTCGGGTTCAGTTCAGGGTCTAGGGTTCTGGTTCAGGGTTTCAGGGTTCATATCAGGGTTTCAGGTCAGGGTTCAATTCAGGGTTGAGGGTTCCTAGTCAGGGTTTCAGGTCAGGGTTCAATTCAGGGTTGAGGGTTCCTAGTCAGGGTTCAGGGTTCCATTAAGTTTGGTTGAGTTAACAAGAAGGGTAAGTTAGGCAGAAAAATCACTGTTTTTTGGTTTTTGGTTATGTCGGATGGGATTGTGATGATTTTGTAAAGCCTAATTTAAAGTATGACTATTTTGTAAACGTTAATATTAAAGTATGACCATTTATTAATTGTCCCATTAGTCAAATTAACCTTTTTTCATTTTTAAAACTCAATCATACACAAATGAGACAGAATTTCTCTGGGTTGAACTGCAACCAAAAGTATGTAAGCTAGTCAAAATATTCAAAGGTACTATTCACAGTTCATTTGGACTCTAGTCTACTATTCCAAATACTGTTTTGATGCATTTTAATGAGTACTTAGAAATGGAGGGATCACATGAAATTTCCAAGAGAAGACTAAGTAAGCTTCTAGAAATGAAACCAAAAAGGTTTTGCCAAACTCACGTTCAACTCACGATTAGCCGTGTCAGGTCAGTATTGCGTCCATTTTAGTAGTAGTACTGATTACCGACTGCTAATTTGATAGCAACTGAAATTGCAGTTTGTAAATTGTAAATCTATTTCTAATTTCGAAAACAGTTTGTGCGGTCCAACAAACACAGTCCAAAAATAGTCCAAAGAAAACCAAAGAGAGTACGCCTGTTTTTAACTGCGTCCCCTGTTATCCAAGGGTGGAGGAGCACGCCACCTCCTCGCCTGTTTTTGGACCACGCTTCTTTCTAATTTTCCATATTTCTGCACCAAAGAACTTGATATGTTGGACTTGGGTCCTTCTCTAAGTTGGCACTAAAGACGGAGCCAGCCCTAGGCATCTCACCTACGCGGGTTAGCTCCAAGATATATATATTTGATAGATAAGATGCTGAAAACAAACTAAAGCAAGCCGTTATTGCTGATGTCTCGGCTTTCATTACAATCCCTGTCTAAAAGACCAAAAACGAAATCCGGAAAATATCCTATTAGGTCACAGGCAGATGTTGCATTGAGTTTTGTACAATTCAATTGCTGCCTACTTTACATACTTAGAAACAGAAACTTACTTTATGTTAAAGGGCTTAAGGCACGTATGTGTGCGGTCTATTTAATAGGCCTAGGTTTCCCTTCTTGTTGTATATAAAGGAGTAGTATACTTGTACACTACTGATGCTTAATTCTAATAAGATATATTCTCCCTTTTCTCCCACCTTAAAACATTATCAGTCATGATCGCCTAACCCTATCTGCGGCCGATCTATTTTTATTTTTTTTTATTCTTTTCACTTTGTTCATCGCCAAAACGTGAAGGAAGCTAAATCTTTATTCAATACTATTGTTTCGTACTTCTATAATTTTTTTCTCGATCAACTGCGAGGCGATTTGAGATGGAGCCAATCCGACCAGAATTTAAGCTATTGGACTCAGCTGGACTTGAGTACCATAAATGGGTGAACGATGTGGTGAACACATTTGTGGCGAAAGGGTATATAAACACCATCAATGATGCCAATGCTCCCCCAGCCAGTGTAAAGAATAAGGCTCTCGCTCTGATATTTTTGAAGAGACACATCGACCCTAACTTACGTTGGAGTTACCTCCACTTAAAGACCCCGAAAGAACTCTGGGACACTCTTCAAACATTGTTTGGTTGATGGATCAGTAGATTTTACTTTATTTTTGCTAAACATATTTATCTTGTTTATGTTACATGAATGGATTATCTATGAGTATTTATCAATTTTTGGAAACAGTTTAATTGATTGTACTTTGATAATATATTGTTTAGCGTGTATATTTGAATGGAAAGTATATCATTCAAATATAACCGAAATTCTCTAAAGAACAAGAGATAATCTACTCAGTTTTTATAACACTGCCATCTACTTAAAGAAGATGATATCACCCTTGACGTCAACCCCGCAATTTCATACTTTCCATGGCATAAAGGATGTTGCCCCATTAATGGACATACCTAACTTTGCTTGGGCCTAAACATTTAGTTTTCTTGGCTCTAGTATATACTAGGGTATCACCCAGGCTCTAGTATATACTTTCCGTAGTTAAACATGTTTTAACCTTCTTTCCTTTAGAAGTGCGGATTAATTTTAAGTACTTATCTTTCTATTACGTATTATAGAATTGTACTCTGTTTATGATAATCTATTGTTTAACGTGTGTATTAGAATGTAAAGGGCGTCATTCTAATAGAACAATTTTTTTTTCTCAAAAGGACCTGAGATAAACTGTTCATTTGTATGACATTCATGCATGATGTACTTAAAAGAATGTCTTAAGGAGAGATCAAATGTCTATTCAATAGTGGGACCACCTGCACTATCCTAAGAAATTGACAATTGTTGATTTTACTCTTTTTTGCACCAGCGATGATTGGATCATCGAAAGTAATAATTGGGCGAAGTATTGCTCAAACCTTGTTGCCAACGACACAAGGTTTAAAGAAGCTCTATAAGCACTTATAGTTAACCACACCTTATGAGTTTTAAAGATATCAATTCAAATGGCTAACATTTGGACATTCACTGTAAAAATGGAACTTTACGTTACTTCTAGTGAATGCGGAAGGAAGCGCATCTTAGAGAAACTATTGAGTCACTCTAGTGGATTGTACATCATCAGTATTAGGATTATTGAATCTTATATTGTTTCTAACGACGAACTGTTGGCCAGTGACTTATAAAAGCTTTGGCACTACAGACTAGGGTGTCCAAGTCGACATTTGATGATCTGTGTTTTAAATAACTCACACCGACATCATTCTTTCTAGTGAGAAATAAATGGGACAAATATTGTTACGACGAAGGGTAACAATGTGCTTTATAAAGTAACTGAAACACAAAATTTGCTTCTAAAGGATTTGAAGCGCGGTTATTGTCTTCTAAATTAAGTGAAGTGCAATCTTCACCTTTTAAAGTAACTGAAGCATACCATTTATCCCATTTTCTTCGTTGGACTTATCGAAGGCATATCACTCATAATGCAAAGCTTTCTCTTTAGCAAAGACAAGATCGAGACCATCTTATGCTAAAGATACCAAAGAAAAAAAAAATCCATTTTCACGAAGGATATAAGATGATATTTGTGGACCTATACATCCAGAATGCGGACCATCCAAGTATTTTATGTTTCTGGAAGATGCTTCGACCCGTTGGTCACACTTGCATTGTTGTCCACAACAAATACTGATTTTTCAAAGCTCCCAGCACAAGTGATACGTATAAGGGCTCACCACCATGATCATACAATCAAGTTTGTCATACTTGATAATGCTGGAGAATTTACTTCTAAATGAATCGATGATTTCTGTATGTCTAAAGGAGTTGACATAGAGCATCATGTACCCCATACATTCCCGAATTGGTCTCGGGGAAGCTAACATCATAGCGAAGGCACTGGTTATGCGTTCCAAAACCTGCCTATTACTGCTTGGGGTACGTCATGTTGCATGCAGTTTTTCTTATTCGCTTCAGACCCACTGATAGCCAACCATATTATGCGTACCAGTTGGTAACTGGATATAAGCCTGACATTTTACATTTACGCATTTTTGGTTGTGTCGTACACGTGCCTATTACGCCTCCACATCGTACTAAGATGGGTCCACATAGACGATTAAGTGTTTATGTTGGATATGAATCCTCAACAAATATCCGTTACGAAGAACCTTTGACAAGCGATCTCTTTACCGCTAGAATTGTGGATAGTCACTTTAATGAGACAACCTTCCCGTCGTTAGGGGGAGGTGAGGAAAAAGATTTCCCAAGGGAACGACAGGAACTGTCGTGGTGTGTTTCCATGTTGTCTCATCTTGATCCCCATACTTCACAATGTGAATGTGAAGTGAAAAACGATTTTCGATATTCAGATTGTATACTGATATCACTAAAGTGACGAGATCAAACAAACCAACTGCAAGCGTACCTTCAAGGTTAGAAATCCATAACTAAGGATATGCACCATAAACTATGGTGCTACAACTACATTCTGTGGAAGTGTAGTTGAGGTCGTGGCCTCATAAAGGAAGTTGGAGGGACCACCTGCTTCGATTGATGCTCACCTAGAAAGGAAGTGGATGAGTAAGGCACAATCTAACTATCTATATCATTTGAACTCATCTCATATGATTGTCTCTGAATATTTCCATTAACAAACTGGAGGACGCTCCGAAGTTTTAAATGATTCTAGAGAACAATGAAATCCCAATGGATTATAAGAATGCACATGAGTCAATGGAAGGATCATGCGTGCATGTAGATGATATAATTCAGTTGCTCCGGAAGTAGAGCACGATGAGATCAAACCATGCTCTATATTGTTTAGATTCAAACAAAGAGCATATTTGTCTACGCAATCCAGGAAGAACTTAGTTCTCTGACAAATATATAGGTATTTGGTCTGGTAGTGCTAACCCACCAAGTGTAAATCTTGTAGGACATATATGATTATTTGTCACAAAGTGGAGTGAGAATACTTAATGAAGTCTTAAAGTTTAAAGACTCACCTTATGGCGCGAGGTTTCTCACAAACCCCTGGATCGCTTATTCTCTTGTAGCGAACATCATGATGTTCTGCTAATTAGATTAGCTTGGCAGTTTCAGAAGGATTAGAAATGAAACTTATGAAAGTGGTTACATAATATCTCTATGGGGATCTTGATACAGAGATATTCATGAAAGTGCTAGATGGCCTTCCATTACCCCAAATCAAGTAACTCTAAACCACGGAGTGCGTTTGCAATTAAGTTGAAACGCTCACTTTACGGATTAAAGTAATCCGGACGGATGTGGTATACCCGTCTAAGTGATCATTTGATTGGGAAGGGATATAGAAATAATAAATTGTTCCCTTGCGTATTTTGAAATGAAACAAGTTCCGGATTTGCAATTATAGTTGTCTATGTCGACGATATGAACATAGTAGGTACTTTTGACGAAGTAAGAGAAACCGCAAATTATTTGAAATTCGAAATTGAGATGAAAGATCTTGGGAAAACTCGGATGTGTCTAGAACTTGAACTAGAACATCGAGCTTGTGGAATATTACTCCACCAGTCATCATACGTCCATAAGATATTCAGGCAATTTGAATATGGACAAGTGCACCCGGCTAGCACTCCCATGATTGGTCGAACTTTAGATGTACGTAAAGATCCATCCCGTTCATAGGAAGGAGATGTAGATGCGTTGGGAGACGAATATCCCTACCTAAGTCAATAAGCGCATTATTGTACTTAACACAATGTACTCGACCAAATATCTTGTTCTCAGTGAACTTGTTAGCTAAATGTAGCTCAGCGCCAACGCAACGTCATTGGAATGGTATCAAGAATATCTCTAGATACCTAAAAGGAACCATTGACATGGGTTTGTTCTTATCCCTATGAAGACGCAAGTAGAGTTTTCTAATGCACTTGCAAATCGTATTCCCATGATTACATATGAAAAGTATAGGACTAACGGAATTTTCCGACTCCCATGATTGCAAAACTGCAGAGATCTAAAGAACTTGTCTGACTGCGAAGGACTAAAGGAAGTGTCTGCCTATATTGGACTAAAGAAGTTGTTCAAACTCCTATGAATGTATTGTACTAAACAAGTTGTCCTACATCAGAGGGAGCATCTGGTAAGTTGTACTCTTTTTCCCTTCACTGAGGTTACTTTTTCCCACAGGGTTTTGTTACTCAACAAGGTTTTTAATGAGACAACTGCAATACCAGAAGTGCAATCGTAAAGTTGTTGATTATGAAGGGACAATAATCACTTAGTCAACGAAAGTAATCAGGGGGAGACATGGTGAACTTATAAGTCTTCACCTATAGTCACTTTCGAAAAGCTCATGACTAATGAAACTGTCTAGAGACTATACCCCAAACGAAATCAGGGGGAGATGCCGACATCAGGGGGAGGATCCAATGATATGATGCCGACATATTTTGATTCGAAATGTGAAACTGTGTTGTACTCTTTTTTCCCTTCGATCGAGATTAGTTTTTCCCACAGGGTTTTGTTACTCGACAAGGTTTTTAGAGAGAATACGACAACAACTACACTCGGCGTATATGCTGAATGTTGAAGACTTGAAGACTGGATGGATATTATACGTTGAATGTTGAAGACTAGAAGACTGGATGGATATTACTGAACTGCATCGGAATCAAAGAAATGAACACGATAGCATGTCAAGCGAAACAACTTCCAGCGAGAAGCAAGAGTGTTATTCAGCATGAGCAAAGGCGTACTTCTGGACTTATCGCGTTGTACTCTTTTCCCTTCGTCAAGGTTTTGTCCCACTGGGTTTTCCTTGTCAAGGTTTTAAAGAGGTAACATGTACGAGTCTAACTCAGTTCTAAGTATCCTTAATATTGCACTATTTTTCCTTAGTTCAGGCTTTGTCCCTTTGGGTTTTCCTGGCGAGGTTTTAATGAGACAATTGACTTAGACACAGTGGTCATCAGAGAGATAGCTACATTTGAAGAACTAAATTTGAAGCTACAAGGGAAGTCACCATCCAACAAGAGAAGCTTACGAAGACTCGAGACGTTGTACTTGTTCTATTTTCAAGGTTTTTATTCCACCGGATTTTTCCTAGTCAAAGTTTTGATGAAGCAACGCGTTTGAAGTTCTACTATGAACCTCACAAGGAGGAGTGTTAAAGGGCTCCCGTATATGTGCGGTCCATTTAATAGGCCTAGGGTTTCTCTTCTTGTTGTATATAAAGGAGTAGTATACTTGTACACTACTAATGCTTAATAATTCTAATAAAATATATTTTCCCTTTTCTCCCACCTTAAAACTTTAACTTTTGTCTTTTATTTATTCATTTCCAACCAAATCAGTTTTGGCCTATCTGTAACATTAATCCTAGCTCTGCCCCCTGATTGTCTCATACATACCCGTCGACATGGCACATACATATTCTTGGCACCGAAATTTCCTTCACCTCATACAAAAAGCAATGCATGTGCAATTCAGTGCCGCTGCTACTCATTTTCAAGCTCTCACTAGTAACCAAGATTGTAAGCACGAAGTCCGCTGGTCCTCAATCACGTGCACGAAGTCAAACCAATTTTTTATTGTGTAAAGCAATATAGAGGCCAGAAATCCTTTTGGTCAAAATATTCTCAGGCACTGTCACAGTTCAGTTTGGACTCTAGTCTACTAATCTAGTATACTGCTAATAATGTTTACCTTTTAATGAGCAGTTAAAGATGGGGGATCGATCCCATGGATTTACCTATATGAAGACTAAGGCTTAGTCCTATGGGGCAAGATTAAGCTACTACTTCCAGCAAAAACGTGGTCCATTCAACTAGTACTACTTCTCTCTCCTAGCATTTGTTAGTCATTGAAGTAGTAGCAAGATCGAAGCATTGAACCATTCAGCGCTCTGAAAAAGTAAAAAAAACATTGAATGATTCAGCGCTACATTCTTATCCGTTGAATTAATTGTCATATTTTGATCTAATGGCTGAGATTTCTTAGCGCTGAATGATTCAGCGTCTAGTTGTCCAATCTCGTCAAAGCCATAAGAACGTCTCCTACCTACTAGCTGACATGGATGTCCAATCTAGTACACCATAAGACGGAACCTAACTAGCCTTCTAGTTCTAGAAATGAACCCAAAAGTTTTGCCAAATTCACGTCAAACTCGTGATTGCCCGTGCCAGGTATCGGTGTAGTATCGGTACCTACAATGCGTTTGTCGGCCAGATAATAAGTAAAATTTAAAATGCAATCTGTAAGTCCAATTATGATTCTTCGTTTTAGCACCAAATTTCGTACGATCAAAATTTAAAAATGTATATTCCCGCAAAGTATCTTGATTTTTCGTTTTAGCACCAAATTTTGTACCCATTAAAATTTAAAAAGAAAAACAAGTAAACAACTATACCATCATAATACTAATTTGCATCTTCAATGAAAAGACGGTCTATTTGTAGAGTTAATCGTGATGGACCGAGAGGTATCAAATTTTTGACACCCATGTGAGAGCAAAGGGACCCCCTACTAATTCAGGGGAGTGGGTCAGGGTGTTTCCTCTCACATGCGGTGCCAATATTTTGACACCCCTCGGTCTCTCTAGACTCGTTGCTATTTGTATAGACACGTAGCGCCGATGCGGCAAACCATGGCAAGTTGCGTGGGCACTCTTGTACGGTCGAATCTATGGAACCCAAATTTTCTTCTCCTCCTCACAAACATGCAATGGATATGCACCCGATTGAAGAAAAAATAACCGAAAGTGACAAAATTTTTCTTCAAGCTGTCACTAGTCACCAGTAAATCCTCATTCGTCACTAGTCACCAGTAAACTCATCAGCAAACAAACCATCCACGGTCACAAAAACTAGAAGTAACACTCACGCACAGAATCCAACGACCACTAACGAAAACAGGTGGCATAAAAATAAAAGTCTCTGGTCAGCATTTCAGCCGCCTCTTTGAATTAGTCAAAAACACAAGGGTGTTGACTTTGAACAGTCAAACTTCTCCTCATCTTCCAAGAAATATATCCTTAAAGTCTCCATTGAGCATCCTCTGTTTTTTCTTCCTTCTCTTATAATCTTTCAAACTATTCTCATCATAATCTTCTTCAGAATTATCATAATAATTAATCTTTAA
>JAJJMA010101198.1:0-10024 GCA_023529015.1 Papaver nudicaule
CCGCTCGTCAAGAGATTCAGCGTCATAAAGATTTTGCCCAACTTCATGGAGACCGAGCTAGACAATTAAATGAAGAAAATAACTCTCTTAGACTTAGAATCAAACAAGTTGTTGGCCCTTGTTCTGATCAAGAGATTTTAAGTAAATTGGATCAGATTAATGTTGCCCAGGAGGGTATTCGTATGCATGTGCATGAGCTAGAAGGTAGTTTTCTTAGGGTTTTCATACTTGCCCGGCGATTCTATTAATTACCTCTGCTTTTGTTCTTATTTGCCTCTACCCTTTTTTTTCCAGAGAAAAACAAGGAGTTGGAATCCCAACTTCAACAACAGTCTGCTGCCGCCAAAGAACACGAAGGATGTGTTTCCCGGATTACTCAACTTGAGAATGAAGTTAAAGAACATCAATCATGTGAAGAAAACATGCATAGCTTAAGGACAGAACATCTTCAATGCTCTGGCAAGATCATCAACCTTGAGAATGAAGTCAAGTCCCTCCAAGGCTTCAAAGAGAAATTTGAAGTTGAAGTCTCCAAAACTGCCAAACTTCAGAATACGTGTGATACTCTACAGACTGAATTGAATCTTGCTAGGAAAGAAGCACAACAGCGGGATGCGGAGTATATTGAAAATTTGAACATGACCGGTCTTGTTGCCATCCAGCTGTACTTGGATGATTTTTGTCGAAAGCACAACATAAAGATTCCTGCGGCGTATGCTCCTAATGTTCTTCCTCCAAGTATGTTTGTGGGTACTCCTCCCGCTATTACTGATGAACGAGACGCCGAAGTAAATGAGGAAGATGTCGGCAACGAGGGAGACGCTGAAGGCGATGAAGATGAAGAAACCGATCCTGATTCTGAAGAAGAGGAGAGTAGTGGTGATGAAGATGACGGCGAAGATGTCGGTGATAATGTAAGTGCTTCTGTCGTGCCTCTTAAAGGAAAAGGCGGTGTTACTGTTGAAAACAAGGAGCCCAAAGATAGCACATTTGCCGTCAATATCAAAGCAGCTATTGACAATTCCAAGAAACCTCCTGAACTGCAAAATTTCAAAGATGGCTCATCCTCAAGCCAACACCCTTAGTCTTATCGGCTTAAGATTCAAATTTCCTTTGTTTTGATTAGCGTATGCTACCTTTATTTTAACAGCGTTTCTTGTATGATACTTACTATTATTTGATTTGTATTCTCAAACTTTATTTTGCCTTTATATATGTACTTTAAAGACGCCTACTTGAGCAACCCTACTTCTTTTGCCTCTGATATAATCAAATCCGCTTGGTCCAAATGATCCGTTAATGGTTATTCCACTGGTCCATATCACAGCCTTCTGTTATACATTGTTACTTGTGCCCGTCGGCGATCTATTATAAGTGGGGTGGTTTACCTGATAGGAGTTTTATCTTTTTAAGCCATCACTTACATATCAATAAATAACACGCAAGGACTTATAGTTCCAATGGCCAGATTTACCCTTATCCATAGCTTTATCATTAGGATCCCAATTGGTTTGTTACACCCAGCGAGTAAATCATGAGTTACGATAATTTACACATCCTGCCTTGGCGGCTGTTAACGGCTTTATTGATGGTAAGCCATTCTGACTTAGTGAATGGCCTTTTAGCTTTTAGAATCTTAAACAAAGTTGCCACAGCGTATAAAATTTAGCTTTTAAATATATTTCTGGCAATTCTGCCTTATCGTATGGCCTTTTGGGATTTGAAGATTTATTGCAATTTTGCCTCAGTAGACGGCTATGTAAGGCTTGAAAATATATGGCAATTTTTCCTCTGTAGATGGCTATGTAAGCCTTGAAAATATATAGCAATTTTGCCTCTGTAGATGGCTATGTAAGCTTTGAAAATATATGGCAATTTTGCCTCTGCAGATGGCTATGTAAGCCTTGAAAATATGTGGCAATTTTGCCTCTGTAGATGGCTATGTAAGCCTTGAATGTAGGTCGCCATTCGTAAAAAAAAAAAAACTTAAAGACACAGTGATTTGTTAACGGGGTTCGGCGTATGCTAGCAAACCTACGTCCCCGGATCATATTTACCGCTGATTACAAAGGTAATAAGATATCTTGGGTATTATGCCCGCCCAAGACTTCGGATTTTACATGCAACTTCAAGGATACAATCTTTTAATAAACTTGGCATTCCAAGGGTGCTCAAGTTCTTTGCCATGCTCATCTATCAACACATAGGCTCCACTTCCAGCTGCGCGTTTTACAATGTAAGGACCTTCCCATGTTGGATCCAGCTTCTTGCATCTGTTCTTCTTCTGATACGGCGGAATCTCACGTAATACCAGGTCGCCGGGTTGGTACTCTCTTGGAATGACGCGCTTGTTGTATTCCCTGGCTAGACGCGATGATAATTCTCCATGTGCGTTAAGGCAATAAGCCGTTGTTCTTCCAAATCGTCTAACTTTGCCAAGATTAAATCTGTATTCAAATTCTTTTCCCAAGCTTCGCGTTTTGTTGTTGGCAATATAACCTCTGATGGAAGTACCGCCTCTGCCCCAAAAGTGAGTAGGAAGGGAGACGCTCCAGTTGCTTCTCTAACTGTTGTCATGTAAAACCACAAAACATTGTGCAGGTGCTCACACCAAGATTTCTTATGTCCTTCTACTCTCTTCTTTAACCCCATTCCAATAATTTTATTTGTGGCTTCCGCCTATCCATTACTCTGCGGATATATTGGAGTTGACTTCCCCAGTTTTACGCCGTATGTAGCTAATAGATTTTCAATGTTCTCGCCAACTAATTGCTTTCCATTATCATTACAAATTTCTGTTGGGACGCCGAACCTACAAAATATATTTTCCCAGATGAAAACAAATACCTCCTTTCTTGTTTTTTGCCTATTGCCTTGGCTTCACACCATTTGGTGAAGTAATCAGTGGCTACGATAATGTATTTCCGTTGTCCTGAACCTGGGGTGAGCGGCCCGATAATGTCAATCCCCCACTTGGCAAAGGGCCAAGGTCTTAAGACTGAGTTTAATGATACTGCTGGTGCTTTTATTCTTCTTGCATAGAGCTGGCATTGCTTACACCGCCGAGCGTATTCTGCAGCATCGTCGTTCATCCAAGGCCAATAGTAGCCTTGCATTCTTAATTTTAATGCCAATGCCCGCTGACCGCTGTGATTTCCGCAATCTCCCTCATGAATTTCCTTTAACAACTTATTTCCTTCTTCCCTTGATACACACCTTAACAGTGGTCCAGAGAATGATCTACGATATAGTATCCCATCTCTTGACTCATAGTTCGCCGATCTGCTTATTACTTTATGCCCTAGGACTTTGTTTCCAGGTGTGGTAAGGTTTTCTGAGTAATATCTGATAGGATTCCGCCAATCGGTTTCGGCTGATTCTTCTGTGCCAACCGCTAACACTTCTCTGATTCCTCTTTCTTGTATTGATGACATCTTCACTCGCTCAATTGCAATAGATGGTACATCTGGATCCGCTATCATGGATGAAATAAATGCCAGAGCGTCAGCATGCCTGTTGTCTTTTCTGCATATGTGTCTAAACTCAATGTCGTTGACCTTCTGTGCGTATTCTCTGGCTAGCCTTATGTATTTTTGCAGAGAACTGTCATGTGCTTCATACCTCCCCAGAATTTGTCGAATCACCAGCTGAGAATCACTAGTTAAGCGGATGTTGCTGATGTACATCTCAATAATAAGTCGCATAGCATGGATTACCGCCTCATACTCCGCTTCATTGTTAGTGGCTGGGAACTCCAATCTTAGTGAATGAATTGTCTTTGATCCTTTTGGTGAAATAAAAAGTATACCAATTCCTTTGCCTTCTCTGTTAGCTGACCCATCTACATATATCTCCCATTGATTTGGGTCTCTTTTTAACAGTTCTGGTACTCCCTCATCTGGATCGTCTTCCATGAAAGGAATGCCGTCAACCTCCTCCTCTTCTTCTTCTTCTTCAATTTAAAAGTCTGCCAAAAAGTCGGCAATAACTTGTGATCGTTGCGTCGTTCTGATCTCATATTTGACGCCAAACTACTCTATTTGAGCATTCCATTTTGCTATACGCCCTGCTCTTTGTGAGCTATGCAGAATAGTTTCAATAGGAGTTTTGGTTAACACGGTGATAGTATGGGCATGAAAATAAGGGCGGAGTCTGCTAGCGACAAACACCAAAGCCAAAATCAGCTGCTCTATCTTGGTATAGTTTTTCTTGGCGGGTTTTAGGGTTCGACTAATATAATAAATCGGCGTCTCTCCCCCTTTTGTCCGCACAAGCACTGCACTAATCGCTGACGATGTGGCCGCAAGGTAAACTCGTAATTCTTCCCCGTGTTTCTGTGGTTGTATGGCTGGAAGAGTAGCTAAATATTTTTTGATTCCTTGGAAAGCAGCTTCATGATCATCCGTCCGATTAAATTTTTCTCCTTTCTTTAGCATTTGTAAAAATAATTTCCATTTATCAGAGAACCGCGATATGAATCTATTAAGAGACGCCAATACGCCATTTAGGCGCTGAACATCTTTTAGAGTTAATGGCGAAGGCATATCCATAACGGCTTTAATTTTTGCCTGATCTGCCTCCACACCGCTTTTTGTGACAACATACCCCAAAAAAATTCCAGAGGTGACGCCGAACACGCACTTTGCAGGGTTAATCTTCAACTTTGTTATCCGCATATGATCAAATATTTCTTTTAAGTCTTGTACATAATTTTTATTTTCTTTGCTCTTGACCAACATATCATCAACGTATACCTCCATGGTTTTTCCTATCCATTTCTCAAACATGTCCTGAGCCATCTTTTGGTATGTAGCCTCAGCATTTTTGAGCCCGAAAGGCATCCTTGTATAGCAAAATAATCCTTTAGTAGAAAAGAAAGTCGTATGTCGTTGATCTTCTTCTGCTAGCGGTATCTGGTTATACCCAGAGTAGCCGTCCATAAAAGATAGCAATTCATGTCCTGAAGTAGCGTCAACAGTCTGGTCTATGCTTGGTAATGGAAAGCTGTTCTTTGGACACGCCCGATTCAAATCGCTGAAGTCAATACAAATTCTTACTCCTTTATTTTTCTTGGTTACCACCACCATATTGGCTATCCACTCAGGATATTGCACCGGCCTAATGATACCAGAAGCTCTCATCTTATCAATTTCTGCTTCAACTGCCTCTTTATATACTGACGCCAATTTCCTGATACGCTGCTTGAATGGCCTGATTTTTGGGTCGATATCCAGTCTATGGCATGCAGTTTCTGGATCAATACCCGACATTTCGTTCATCCCCAAGCAAACACATCCACATATTCTTTTAATAAAGCTTTCAATTGACGTGATTCCTCCTCACTCAACATGGTGCCAATCTTTACCATCTTTGGAATGTCTCATTCACCAATGTTAACATCTTTTGTTGGTTCCACCGCTGTGAAATGTAATTCTGGCTCTCCCATTGGCGAAGGTTCCTTTAATTGCTATAAAGGTGTCGCTGCAGATTTTGTTGAAGACTCGCCTTCCTTAATGGAGTGAACATACTTGCTGGGGTCATTAATTATCTCATTAATTTCTTTGGCCTTAACCAGCTCCTTATCATTTTTCTTCTTCACATTCAGTCTTTTCTTTCTAGTTTCGCGCATCTTGACGTCTACTTCATTGCAGGCCTTTGCTGTAGATAAATCACCAATATATTCGGCGACCCCTTGTGGAGTTGGAAATCTTAACCGCTGATGATAGGTCGAAAGCACTCCCTTAATGTCGTGTAACCATGGCCTTCCAAGAATTGCTGCATACGGCGAATCAACATCCACGACACAGAAAGTAGTATCCATGATCAGGGTTTCACAAGTTACCACTTTTAGCGTAACCTCCCCTTTGGGTTTGGAGGCAATTCCATTAAATCCATAAATATTGTATGTAGACGGGATGAGCGGCTCTACTGGCTTTTCTTTAGTGTCCATAGCTTGATAAGCTGAATTAAAAAGGATGTCCACGTAACTGCCTGGATGGATGAGTACCCTTGGAACTTTAAACTCTCCCATTTGAATAGTTAATACAAGCGGGTCCAAGTGATCTCTTCCTTCCGCTGGTACTTCTACCGCTGAAAAACTAACTGGCTTCTTCATCCACTCCAACAGTGGACTTTTCTTGACGGCGACACTGAAAATTTCCTTACCACTCCTATCCCGCTTATGTATCCTTGACATAACATTATTATGGAATTCATCTCTACTGATCGTGGAATGCACTATGGAAAAACAATTTAACTCTTTAAGATCTCTCTTTACTTCTACTTCAAAGACCTCTGGTTTAGGAGGTATACTCTAGATTGGCTGAACTGCCATTGGCGGTGCTGGGGGTAACTCTAAGAAATCTTGGAATTTTCCTATACGAATGAATCTGTGCACCTCTCGCTGAACTCCAGTGCAATTCTCAGTTGAGTGACCATGAAATTGGTGATATTGGCAATATTGACCAGTGTTTGAAATCTGATGCATATGATTTCCTCTATTGAAAGGATAGCGAATCTCATTCCTTGACGCCGAACTTTCTATTTGTCCCCATGCATCAGTGTATGTAACACAAAGCTTTGGTAATGTAGCATCTTGAAAATCTGGGTACCCTGGTCTTCTGTCGCCGAACCTACGATTATCGTTGTTGAACCTTTTATCACCATTGCATGACCGCCGGCTGTCGTATCCACCTCTATTGTCGCCATAGTTTCTCCTATCATTATTGGCGTTCCTTCCTCTGTTATCATATCTTCCTCTATTGTCTTGACCGTCTCTTCCATCGTAATTATCTCTTTTTCCTTGATTCCAATGTTGGCCATTACTCTGCTGATGCTGCTCTTGCTCTTGTGGTTTTTATGGAACAATTGTTGTTGAAGTAGAACCCACTAACAATGCTTCTAACTTCTTCTGCTCCATTTTGATCCATTCCTTTCGCATTTCTTCCTGCTCAGCCGGCGAGAAATTGTTTATTGAATTGATGTGCCTTGTTTTTTCTTTCTTTTGGCGGGCTTCTTCTTCTTGCATTTCTTCATAAGAAAACCATTCATTTTGCTTAGCTCTCATTTCATTCATATCTTTGGGCGGGGTCCAATATAAGGCCTGAAACATTGGATCATTTGTCTCCATTGAAATGGTGAACGCCCGCATCTTCTCTTTATCAGAAACCGCCGTTCCTACCTCACTACAGAGTTTTCTCCATCTCATAATATGGCTTCTGCAAGTCTCCAGAGGTCTTTTCTTGATGTTAAATAACTTTTCTACTCCTGGACGAACTCTATTGTTCTGGATGTAAGTCGCTATGAATATTTCTTCCAACTCCTTATAAGTCATGATTGATTTTGCCTCCAAACTATCAAACCAAGCCAACGCTTCGTCTTTAAGGGAACCCGGAAATGACATGCACATAATTGGATTTGAACCAGTCCATGCTGTTAAGTCTCTCATATAGCACTTTAAATGCTGAGATGGGTCTCCCGAACCGTCAAAGATTAATGTGAAAGTTGGCATAGAGAATCTCTTAGATACATGCCCATAAGTAACCTGATCTACAAATGGTGTCTTTTTTGCCTCAGAGATATCCTTCTTTAATTTGTCATCATTTGGTGCCTCAGTTACCTCTGCTAACTTCTTTTTCATACGGCGTAACTCTCTTGTCACATACTCATTCATTCCGCTCATCTTATCCGAGTCAGCAAAACTTTCTTCCTTCAATCTAGGTTTTTCAACTTTCTTATTTCCCTCTTCTTTTTTTGTTACAGATGCCGCAACATCCGCCTTCTTCGATTTGCTCCTTTCAGTATTATGAGTTGTGTATGTTGAACGACTTCTGCTACGATTTTCCATAAATATCCTATTTTTTTCTGCTAGTTGCCGATGACTTTGCAGAATAAGCTCCATTTGAGTTTGCATTTGTAACTGCATCTGAGCTTGATTTATAGTGCTTTTTTCGAAAATTTTCTTCAACATTTCTTCTGTAGTATTAGTGGAACCGGCTTTACCTTCTGAAATTTCTATCGGCGCTGTCTTTGATGTTCCAGCGATTGCCGCGCCGCCATTGCACTATTACCTTCCACATTCTTTGAGGTGTTCCCGTTTACCCTTTGGCCATTGCCTCCTGCATTTGAAACTAAGCCATTGGTGTTGGGGCTACCGCCTACTGCTCTTGATAATCCCTTAACTGAATGAGAAGTATCACCGGCAATTGCTACTTCTTTAGTGGTATCGTCATCCACAACTTTACCTTCTCTTTGGATAACAGCATTTGTCTCGTCTTCTTCCTATGGTATCCCGTCTAAATGAGTTATGTCCTATACTATTACGTTATCTTGAACTGCTGATTGTTGTTGTAGCACCGCCGATTGTAAAGCTGCTGACTGTTGCTGCTCTACCGCTGGTTGTGGAGCTGCTGGCTGCTGTTGTTGTGTCATTGACTGTGGAGCTTCTGGCTGCTGACTTGGAGTGTCGCTCAGGAAAAAGTCATGTGCGAAATCCAATGGTAGCATCGCTGTACTTGTATGAGTATAAAATCTGCATAGGTACATGATGTCTTGTAGCCCTCAGATCTCACTCACACACACAGTCATTTAAACATGATTCAATGTACGAAGACCTCAAGAACAATGCCGAAGATATATAAAAAGACATTAATCAAAGGACTAAACGTATAAAGATTGTATTTTAGTGTTGCAACTACATGGATTATGATCCTAAGGAGCTAGAGGAGATACAGACCTAATCCCTCTCTTGCCACTTAGGTTACACCCAAAAGAATTCCAACCCTTACAATGTTCTCCAAGCTCGCATTATATAGGTCGAGCTTGGGTGGTGTACAGCTAATAAGACAAGAGACTCAATCGTGGTGGTGTCAGTCCTTGTCGAGTAAGGCGGTTCGTTCGGCGGTACTACGAAGGCAGCACTGGGGCTTCGGTCCTTTGGGGCAAGATCTGAATCCCTTTCTCCCAATTCTTCGTTCGGTGTCCCCGGTCTCACCTTTCTTTGGTTTGGTCCCGAGACTTCGCTATTACTTCCTTTGGCGTGGCCTTGCTTCTTGGATCTCTGACACGTGTCCCGAGGGTTTTTACCCTCCATAGTACTCCTGAGGTTACGTCTATTGGGAAAGACCAACGGCTGAGCTGGGATGAGAATCTTGGGGGACTTGCTTGTTGACGCCGTACTTCCTTTTCGTTTGGACGCCATTTGTTACCCATGTGTAGAAAACAACAAAAGCACTTCCTAACAGTATTAAGCTAGTTTGTACTGTTAGCAAATGCCAAACTGGTTAGTGGAGGTGGTTGAAGAAATTTTGCAGAATGCAGCTAAGAAACAAACAAAAAATACAAACAGAGGTGTACTATTGGCAGAATGTGACCTACTCCTGTCGGCAGTTAGTGAGAGACCTATCTTTTGAAAACCCTAAGGAAGCTAAAAACACCAAAGTTTGCAGAAACTTCAAAAAATTTGGATCAAAATCTGTACGGCGAAAAAGAATTTATGGTTTGTTCTTAATAACTATACTGATGACGTTAATAATTTTTCAAAACATAAGTTCGTTCATGAGTACCCTCACATGATCTACACAATCCTTCCTTAATCATAGCTAATAATTGACTTGAACATCGCCAGAATGCCCTTTAATCAGCCGAAGAACAAGCTGGAGGCGCTCTGCCGGAGAACAAAAATATGTCTAAAAGAGAAAGTTTCTCTAATACACCATTCTCGACTTTGAAATACTCTCCAAACTCCTCCTGCAAGAATGCTTGAACAAAACTGTGCTAACCTAATCACTTTCCTCTGAAAGAACATTCCTTATAGAAATTGTGACAGCTACACTATGTTAAGCGTGAGGAATAAGCTTTAAGATGATTAGGACATGTCTTAAAGGGGAAACTTTTGATGTTTTTCATGGTAAATCAACTGAAAAACTTTTGAAAACAGCATGTGTGTGATTAATAACGCCATCAAAGTAATAAAAGATGCAAGTTTTGATAATCTATGAAGATTTTTTTTTAGAAAAAACAGGTT
>JAJJMA010101200.1:0-13594 GCA_023529015.1 Papaver nudicaule
CCCCCGGAAGAATTTTTTGAATTAGGTTTTTTATTTGACAGTTGAAATCGAGTGCAAACTAGAGAAATATCGAACTAAGTTAAACCATCGACGTTGGATTGGGGCGTGAAATATAGGCCGTTGGATGACCCAAATTCTTTACGGAAATCGGATTTCCGCCGGTCAAAAGTCAAGCTTTGACTGTGCGGAAATCGGATTTCCGCAGAATTTTTTTTACGGAAATCGGATTTCCGCACAGAAAAGCTGCGGAAATCCAATTTTCGTCTCCAAATAGCTAAGACCACCGTGGTTGCCATTTTTTCGCCATTTCCGCCTTTCCCTTTCTCTATTCAATAGAGAAGGCTTAGGCCACCATAGTGCTTGCTCTTACATTTTCCGTTTTTCTTTTGCTGTTGAATACTGTTAATTTCCTAATTGATTAGGGAACTAGCTAAAAGCCTAAAACGTCTCTTAAACTCAGTATCGTGAAACCACCGGCCGGAAACAGGGAGAAGAAAGATGGATATGTTGCCGGAGAAGGAAACTGATTTGACTAAGAAAAGGTATATGTTTGACCAAACGAGCAAAAGTGGGTGAAAGCGAAACAAACGCGTGGTACTATTTATCTGTGCCGTACTCTAGTCTATTCTACAGTCTGTAGATGCTTTTACTCCGGGAATAGGAGGTAAGAAACTTACCCTACGCACGTGATGAGAGTTGTTCGATTTGCTTCCTTCGGTCTCATCGATATAGGTGTGGTCTTTTGTAGTCTTTGCCCTGGAGCAAGCAACTATGGTGCTCTTTTGGATGTATAGCAAGTTACTTTCCTACGTTGTAGATAAATATTCCACACATCGTTTTAAAGCTTGCAATACATGTATGATAAGTTGTGGGTCGAAAACCTACATTGTGGGAGGGACACAAAATTGATCGGTTAAGAGCAAGCACTATGCTGCATAAACTGCAGGTGTTTGACACAAATTGTAGGTTAAAAAAAAGTAACAAAAAACGCAAGTACTATGGTTGAAAGGTGGCCATTTAAAGTCCGCCATTTTTTTGGGGTCGAACACTGAGTGGCCGCCCCGCAGTCAATGTTTGACTTTGACCAGAATCACTTTATCATCATTCTTCACACTTCACCCCAATACTTTTTACCCCAAAATTTGATTTTCAAGTTGTTTCACTCAATCATACTTGCATTGAAAATAAATTGAGTTACATCGTGCTGATAAAATGAAATTAAAATTACATCATGCTGATAAAATAAAATCTACATCGTGCCGATAAAATAAGCATTTGTAAGAGTAATATCTTCCTCCGTAGTAAAATTCTTAACCATATTGAACCGAAATGAAAGACTTTGAATGAGAGTTAGAGTGAAAAACCAATGAAATGTTGTATATTTTCAACAAACCCCTGATTTGGTAGACGTTATGACAGGGTTCGATGATCGACCTGTCATATGGGGTGTAATTGACAATTAGAAATCTGAATGAGTGATTATATGGGGTGTAAAGGGGGTGTGAGTTAAAGAAAAGTCAAACACAAAATAAAAATCGAGGGGCGGCCACTCAGTGAACGCCTAATTTGGGGCATACACTCAATGGCCGCTGACGCTCACTGAGAGGCCGCAGGGTGCGGTCACTGAGTGTCCGCCCAGTTAAAACGACATAAAACTTTTCTCACATGTAAACCAAGTTTTAAATTGTCTCAAAGCTTTTACGTAGATTGTAGGTCTTTTTACACACTATTCATGCAAAAAGTGCACCATAGTGCTTGCTCTAATGAGAAATCGCCAAAACTAGGCAGTTACTAACTAGCCGAATCCTTCTTTTTTCTTCTTCTTCTTCTGGTTTTGACTTTTATTTCCTTCTTTAACGATATAGTTAAATAAAATAGTGATCTCTTTCTAAAAGTTTATCAATCCAAACTCTAAATAATGGACATCAAGAAAACTTCTTTGGCTCCTATTTTAGATCATCGATTTAGGTTTCTCATTATAAGTTTATCAATCTCAATAAAATCCTGAATATGGTTGTACTTATCTCCGGTTTGAAAACTATTATTCACTTCATAATTATTGCTTTGTTTATCAACCGGACGCACACCCTTTCTCAATCTAGGGATGATGATGGCGTTGTTTCGTTATTTCTATCTGAAAAAAAGGCGTTAATTTTCCCAAAGATGTATTAATAGAACATGGAATTTCATCTTTAGCTCCACTTTAATTACCCAAGTTTTCAAAAAATCTATAAGAACCCCAATTGTGGGAAATATCAATACGGGGTATCGGAGAAAAACTAGCGCTAGCTCCGGTTTTCTAGTTAGGAAAGTTAGCGCTTTTTCACGAAATTTTGCAAAAACAAAACAATCCTTCTTGTTCTTGATACGTACGTGATCAAGAATGGGATCTAAACAACCCCCTGATCGTGCTAGTAGTATGAACTTCAAGGCAGCAATAACAGGTGAACGAAAATATGAAGTTTCAAAGGTTGATCGGAAGAATCTGTCACAACCCTTTGTTGATGTTGATGGAGTTCTGTGTTACAAAATTCCTGAAACATCAATGAAGAAAGCCCTTGATTTGTTCCAGTTCAGCTTGATTGGACGTCTAGATTTTTTGAAAACTGATTGGGAGGAAGCTAAGGCTTCTCTTCTGTCACAATGGAAACTAACAGGTGCTCATAGTTTCATGCAGCTGAGAAAGGGTTTCTTCGTTATCAACCTATCCAACGAAGAAGACAAGATGAAGGTCTGGAGAAGCAATTTTTGGTATGTCCCTGGTCAGGAAAAACAAGCTCTAAGGCTTCAAAATTGGGTTCCCAATTTTGTACCTGAGAATCAGAAAGTTACAAACACAACAGTATGGTTGCGATTTCCTGGTCTGCCTATCGAGTATTGGGAGGAGGAAATACTAATTGGATTCTGTCAAGGATTGGGTATTCCAATTGCAGTTGATAATAAAACCTTAAACAGAGAAGCAGGTAGCTTTGCACAAGTACTGGTGGATATAGATTTTGAGAAAGACTTAGCTTATGACAGAATCAAGCTGAGTTACAATGGCGTGGAGTACCTACAGAAGATTGTTATGCCGTTTCCACCAATGTTTTGTAAACATTATAGGGTTCTGGGCCATATTGAGAAAGAATGTAAGGTATTGGAGTATGAAAATAACGTAAAGTCAACGAAGTCGGTGAAGGATATCAGAACCAAATGTGAGATGCTAGAGGAAGCTAGGAGAATTCGATTAAGTAAGAGACCAGCAAATAATGATGCTATGTCGGAGGAAATTTGGAAAAGAAGAGTGAAGGAAGCTGAGGAAAGATTGAAACGTGCTGATGAGAGAAAAAATAAAGAAAACAGAGTCTCTGATCCTGATCAAAACAGAGCAGAGAAGAACCCTAACCCTAACCCTAATACGGATGATCATGCATATCAACAGGAGGAAAGAGAAAAAAGAGCAAGAGAAAAACAAGTTCTGGAAGATGCGAGGATTGCAGAGGCAATGCAAGCCAAAGAATTCCAAACTGATACTGATAAACTAGCTTCAACATCAATCCCTATCAATCATGATCATCATCATGATGATCAGGAAAACAGAGAGGAAAACAGAGTAGCTACCAATGGAGCTGATTCTGAATTTATACAACAAAGGAGGAAGAAAGGGAAGAAGGGTGTATCTACAGAAAGTCATGGTATTGATTTATCGAAGGTGAATACAAAAAATAGAAGACACAATCGTCAGCAACAATCTACGACTCAAAACACGTTTTCCCCTCTGCTGACTGAAGTGGAAGAAGGAGAACAGAATGATGAAGTCAAGAGCAATAGCTCTGGGGATGTGGAAGACCTCGGCTATGCTGAGGATGCAGGAGAAGATGAAGAAAGAAATATGATGGATGATGAAAATTACGATAGGGAATATTCGACAAAACACAAAAAGGGTTCAAAATCTGGGAACACAAGGACCTGGGCTATATCATCTGAGCAAGAGGAAGAATTAAGAAAGCAACAAGCTTTATTACAGAGGAAGAAGGATGAGGAAGAAAGACGTAAACTTGAGATGGCAAACAAGTTTCGTCGAGACAACGAATTGGAAATGGCAGCTGCTGTCCAATTTCCTGACAATAAAACCAGATCTGAGGAGGAAGAGGAATCATTGGAGGAAGAAAGTAAGGACCTGGGGGGTAATGATGCTGAAAGTGAGTCGAAGGAGGAGAGTGATACTGGTCAATCACCTGTGAAGGAACAACCATCATCACCGGAAATTACACCACCACCGGTAATTAAGAAAAAAAAGAAAAAGAATACTGGTCTTAAGCAGCCAGCTTCCAATACTGTTTCTTAATGTGTGCCTTCTTTTGGAACGTAAATGGTCTAGCAAGACCCAAGGCTAGGCAAAAACTAAGGGATTTGGTGAAGGAGATGAAACCTGAAGTTATTGGCATTGCTGAGCCAATGATTTGGTGTAAAAACGATACTATACAACAGATAGGTCTGCCGGGGTACAATCTAGATTGTATCACTAATGACTCATGTTGGAGTGGGAAGAAGGGCAATATTTGGATTCTGTGGGATCAATCATTGCCCAAACCAAAAATTGTAAGTATGGGAAAACAAGCTATTACGGTTGAGATTGCTGGAAACTTTATATCTATGGTTCATGCTAGTTGTTTTCGTGTTATAAGAAGAGGCCTATGGGACTTGATTAATGTTGGAGGAATGATAGTTCCCTGGTTGGTGTTGGGGGACTTTAACATCGTTCTGCGACATGAGGAGAGGAAGGGTGGTAAGACAGTGAATCCAAATATAATTAAGGAGTTTAGAGACTGGATTGAAGCGAATGATCTTTTTGAACCGGCAACTATTGGCAAAAAGTTTACTTTTTCTAATCGACAGTCTGGAGATAAGAGAATGGTGGAGAGAATTGATCAAGCCTTGGTTAATGAAGCATGGCTTAACAAATTCAGTAATTGGAGATATAAGGTTTTTCCCAGATTCATGTCTGATCATTCACCATTGAGTGGTTTCAGTGTGTTCTCTGAAAAACCTAAAAATGCTCCTTTTCGAATTCAACATGCTTGGTTTAGACACGAAGGATTTTTGGAGTTTGTCTTGAATAACTGGTCCATCCCGATATCTGAGAGTGGAGGTTTTGTCTTCATGACAAAGTTGAAAAGATTAAAACTAGCCCTAATCAGGTGGAACAAGGAAGTGTTTGGAAACATCTATGTTAGGTTGAAACATGCAGAGATGCAATATGAGATTGATGAGGCTAATTCAGATAGAGACCCTAATAATGTTGAGTTGTTTGAGGTTATGAAAGCATCAGGTAATAAAGCTCTGGAAACACGAACTGAGCTGGCAACTATGCTACGCCAGAAATCTAGGAAAACATGGATATTAGATGGTGGGAGCAACACGACATACTTCCACACAAGTATAAAGATTCGAAGGGCACAAAACATGATCACGGAACTAGTTACCGATGATGGGGAGACGATTAATGACAAGGAGTGCCTAAAGCAATATATTCTGAACTACTATCAGGATAAATTTAATGTTCCAACAACAGCTAATGATTGGCGTGAGGACAGCCGTGATCTGGACAGCTTGTTCGACTACAGACGAGAGCAGCTAACGGATTTGGAACGTGATATTATGGATGCAATACCTACAGTCGAAGAAATAAAGGCAGCAGTATTTGATTTAGGAGCTGAAAGTGCGCCTGGACCTGACGGATTCACCGGTATTTTCTTTCGAAAGTGCTGGGACATTATTCAAGAAGATTTAACTAACTCTCTTTTGTTTCTTTGGCTGCGCAAATTTATCCCTAATGGGATGAACTCAAGTTTTCTTGTGATCATCCCTAGGATAAAGGAGCAAATAACTTGAAAAAGTTCAGACCAATTGGTTTGACCAATTTCTACTTCAAAATCATCACAAAAATCTTGGCAACCAGATTAGGTGGAGTTTTGGAGAAGTTTATTTCTGAAGAACAAGTGGCGTTCATAAAAGGGAGAAATATCCATGAGAATATTTGTTTGGCATCTGAGATGGTCAAAGATCTTGGGGAAAAAAGAGAGAAAGGTAATGTTGGTCTCAAGATTCATATTGCACAAGCATTCGACACTGTGAGCTGGGAATTTATTATTGAAGTCTTCAAAAGGTATGGTTTCTCTGATTCTTGGTGTGAATGGATTCTAAAGATTTTACAATCTGCTAGAATATTTGTACTGGTGAATGGTGGTCCGGTTGGATTCTTTGGAATTAATAGAGGTTTACGTCAGGGAGATCCTTTATCTCCTTTGATTTTTGTGCTAGTAGAAGATGTGCTCTCTAGAAATATTGAGAAATTATTTGCTGATGGGAGGATAGAGTATATGGTTACAAGAAGAAAGGTCTCACCTACTCACCTTTTGTTTGCTGACGACATACTGGTTTTTTGTAAGGGGAGAACGAGAAATTTACGCAATCTGTTTCAATTGCTTGATACGTATGGTAAATTCTCGGGTCAACATGTAAATCGTGCTAAGAGCAAATTATATTTTGGAGGGGCGGACAACAGCAGACGTGAGAAGGTCTCTACAAGACTAGGAATTGAAGTCGCAAAATTTCCTGACAAATACCTGGGAATACAACTATGTCCTGGGGCAGTTCGTGACATACATGTCAAGGAGGTGGTGGATAAAATCATTGACCAACTGAGTGTCTGGAAGGGTCGCATGTTATCTTTTGAAGACCGGGTAATTTTGATAAGGCATGTAATATCTAGCTATTCAATTCACAGCATGGCTGTTTATCGATGGCCTAATGGAATGATAAAGAAGTGCGAGAAGGCTATCAAGAATTTCTTATGGACAGGGGACTCTAACAAGAGGAAAACATTTGTCGTTGCCTATGATAAGGTATGTAGTCCACTGGCTCGAGGTGGGTTGGGAATTACTCAATTGAAAGTGATCAACAAGGCAATGCTGATGTAACTATGGTGGAACATCAATACATCCACAAGAAAATGGGCAAGGTTTATGAGAGCCAAGCTGCTTCGACTGAACGGTGATCTAATCCTGTACAAATTAAAGTCTTCTATTCGAGGGGGAATGAGATGGATATACAAAGAAGTGGAGGAAAACACACAGGTATTAATTGGTGATGGCAGTAATACTTCACTGTATTATGACAGGTGGCTAGGAAGCAAAACTCTGGCAACAATGATGAGGCTCCCAAAATCAGCCAGAGAAACACATATTGGAAGAGTGAATGCCATTATTAATAGTTCAGGAGAATGGGCATTCAGGAGTGAACACATAGCAGCTATCACATCAGCTGGAATTGATGTCAGAGACATACCAAAGTCGTGTTTGACTGATAAAGACAGACGTGTATGGATACATGAGAAGGATGGGAAGTTTACGACGAAGTCATCAAGGACCTACATAGTGAGACGATGGGAGTATACCCAGCTGAAATGGAGGAGGCTAAGCTGCTATGGAGAAGATGTGTCCACCCTTCTGTGGCAGCAAACTGCTGGAAACTTATGCACGAACAGTACTGTACAACTGATGAACGTGTTGCTTGGCTAAAACAGTCCGTCTACATGTCAATTTGCCTGAACTGTAAGCGTAGTAAGGAGTCATTGAAACACTTATTGTGGGACTGTGAATTCGCACAAAGAGCCTTTGATTGGCTTGAATCAATCTTTCATATCGTACCTGACATAAGTCTGTTGGTGGCCTGGGAGAACTCAGCGGGAAGAAGCATGATGGTTAGGGAATTGTGGCTAGTTTCTATCATTACAGTGAAGGTGGGGCTGTGGAGGAAAAGAAACACAATGAAGATGAATAACAAAAAGGTTCACTGGATTCAGTTTAAGGTAAGGGTGTTTAGCATCATCTCCAACAATTCGATAAGATTGAGGAGTGATATGCATAATACCATGGCAGATAAGAAGTTGGCTGATTTCTTTGGTGTTAAACACAAGGTATATAGGCAGGAAATACCAATTGAGTGTGTGTATGAACCACTAGAAGAGGACGAGTTGCTGCTATGCTATGATGGAGCAACGTCAGGAAACCCAGGCGTGTCTGGTTCAGGTGTAGTGGCGAGAGTTGCTGACAGCTCAGTCCTTGGAGCTTTGTGTGTTGGGTTGGGCATCAAAACCAACTATATGTCAGAGGTTTATGCAGTGGTATATGGGTTGGAGTGGGGGATGAAATGGTCGTACGCAAAGGTGAGGATATATAAGGTCTGATTCTAAGGGTGTGATGATGGCTTTTATGAATGGGAATATCCCATGGTTTTTACAGCAACGAATGCGAGTTGTCTTACGACATTACAGTGAAATTAAGTATGAACATACCTACCGTGAAGTTAATTTTGCTGCAGACACAGCAGCCAAGAGAGCAAATTCGTTAGCTTTGGGACATCAGGAATCCTTCGATGGCATACCTGAGTTTCTGACATCCATAGAATGGCCTGGAATGTTTTACTATAGATTTCCTAAGTAAAGTTTGATAAATCCTGTAAGGGCCAATGCCTAATTTTCCTTTTAGTTTCCTGGAGGCCCAATAGGCATGTCTATTGGGCCTTGCTTACACTTTGTTTTTTCGGATTGCTTTTTTGCTCTAATAAAATATGGGACCCCTTTAGCAAAAAAAAAAACAATACGGGGTATCTATTGTAACAACTTTTCAAGTAAAAGGTTGAATCGATTTATCTAATTGATGATGAATTGCTTCTAATTGTTGGAAATATCTCTTATAGTACTACTGCTAACTTGAGTAGAATTGCTAGTGCTAAAATCGATGATGTGGGTAACGGTATCAAAGAGGTGAGGTGATTTAAAATTAGCGTAGCCAAATATGGTTAGAGGTAGACAAAAACAAGATGAAGGAGATGGAGAAAAAAAGAAGAAGTTATGAACCGAAATAGATGAAGAAGACTTGATTTAAACGTAACCGCAATGTATTGTGCCCATTGAAAAAAATAAAAAAAATAAAGAAGACTTAGTCAAGGTTATAGATAGACTACTAAATAGACGACCCCCAGAAATGAACTAACTATAGTGATTGCATATTTGCCTCTTTTTTTTTTAACCCACGGTACACGTAAATATCTTACATTTTGAGCATCATAGTGCTTGCTCTTATGAGTAGGGTTAAATTTGGCCGCGGATCAATCCCTGTTTCCCAAGATTTTTTTTTTGTTATTTTTTTTTAATAAGCATTTTCTATTTTTTTGGTAAGCATTTCCCAGGATTGATAAGAGGGTATCAAACCTTTTTGAGACTGATACCAATTCATACATTCAATGGCCATAACTGGCTAAAAGTGTTTTATCTTACATAGTTGGTATCAACCCCAAAAGATTTGGTATCCCCCCATATAACTCATGCCATTTCCGTGTAGTATGTATGTCTTCCCAAATCAATTTTCATTCCATTTGACAACTTCAACTTGTAACACGCTGAAAATAACCAAGACTCAAAATAAAAATATCAACTCGTTATTCGTCAAGAAGAAATAGAGTGAAGAGAGAGAGTGTCTGCAAATCAGAGCTAAAATGAGTCAACCCACTCAGATGAATCGGGGAAAGGATCATCAGAAAACTTTCCAATCCGAATAGTCAGATCAAATAGGGTAGTTCCTGCAAAGTATAAGTTATCACAATCCGACTCAGTAGGACCTGTAAGAGTACATGTTAATCGATCATTGAATTAATAGAGGAAAAGAAAAATATTTACAAGAGTTTAGGTTTGCCATAACAGCTTAGTTGGAAATCCTTCGATCTTTCAAGGATTCAACTGGGCAATCTTGATGGATTGAAGTTTGAAGAAATAGGCAGAGGAGGATCTCATTTATGGATCTTGATGTCGATGAAGATTGGAAAATGGATACTAAATACCCTGTCCAAAATTGTCGCCAGAAAAAGCACCCAAAAACAAATGCATGTGAAAATTCGTGATGGGTCTTTTTCCTTTCTGATGGAAATCAAAAGCAATCAACATGGTGACTTCATCAAGATTGCTAGATATGATGAGAGCAGGAAGAAAAATTCAATCATATGCGTGCCAAGAGGGAATAATGATTTAGGTTGGAAAAACATGGGGGATTGCTTTAATAAGTGCTTAGCTCAGCAAAAGATACAACAGCAAATCCCAAATCCCAATGATTTTTCAGTACAACAAGGTATCAAAATCAAGCACTATCAATAGAGTATCCAGAACTGACAACATCACCAAGCTTGGTTCTCTTTCTTTCTTTCTTTTTTTTTTTTTTTTGATAAAGAAGGAGGTTTTATTAGAGAGAAAGGGAATGTACAGAAACTTCATACAAGTTGCATCCCAATTAAAAAGTAACAAACTACGATTTTCTTTTAAACTGGGTTTGAAGATTGATGCCCATGAGAGGAGGAGTGCTCTAGCCCCTTGACAGACCCTGTCAGTGTTTTTGAATTTTTCATCATATATTCTTGCATTCCTTTCAATCCATATAGACCATAACACTGTTGCCGTTATAGTGGACCAAACTGTTTTATCAATTTTAGGATACCTCAAAGCTTGGTTCTCTTTCATGGGGAGCAACATCAAAATCAGTGGTGGAAAGACTCCAATTAAATAGATACCTAAAATTGAGCATTGTCAATACTACAATAACGTCCTTCCAACCAGAAAATGATGAAGAATGGTTTAAAATATGGTCATTATTAAATTGGAAGTGGAAGGACACATCAATTAGAGTTGCTAGATGGAGATAGATTGATGAAAACATCCCCTCTTCGGCTTTCAACTTTGTATTCTCATGGATAAAAATCAAAGGTCTGCCACTACATTTATGGTACAGGGAAAACTTCATCATCATTGGTAGAAAAATGGGTGGTCTAAGTGAAATTGATGAACAAACTTCACTAAAAAACCCTGAAGAATGTAGAATTGCGGTCAAAGCTTGCGCAAAGAACATTCCTCTTGCTATGGAAGTGCAAATCAAAGGTAGAAATTTAATTCTCGCCATTGAATGGGATTTTTCCTCCAGCCGGAAGAGAACTCCGTCCGGTAGAGAATATTCGCAGATATTGAAAAGAATGCATGGGTCCACCCGTACAAAGTCTGGTGTGTCAGGCAATTCAAAATTCAAATTTGAATTATTCTCAGACTGAGTCAGCAGCTGAAAAAGTAGTCTTATCTACTAAAAGATGGGTAGAAAAATCCTTTGGGCCTGGGTTCGGAGAGAAAAGTACCAAAGAGCAAAACCGGATCTATGAGTTGTTTGAAATTTTCAAACAGAAAAAACTGTCAATGCCTACAATTACTCTGGTGGAACCAAATGCCCTGAAAGAGGGAGAAATCAACACGTCTAAAGTAGGCGACTCACAAATGGCTTCTCCACCCCCCTTAGCAATGGTTATCTACAATTGATTCAATTTAAATAGGTGCCTGATATCTCCAAGAATACTTCCGGAATTGGTGAGAAGGTGGATATTTTAGAAGACGAGAGTTGTAATGCAAAATTGCAAATGAGACTTTAATACCTGTAGTACCAATAAGGTTTAACATTGAAAAAATAAAAACTGGAAACTGAAATGTATCGAGAAGATTTCGATATCAATTTGTTGGAGGAACAAGACAAACTACAACTACGTTGCAATGAGAATGGAAAATGAGATATCGATGACGATCGATATAAATATATATTGACTAATAAATAGAAAATTTAAGATTGATTTACTAAGATCCAGTTCTTAGTGCAAGAAAAGTTCAGGCTAAATCAAAAAGACTTGATGTGAGTGACGGAGGTACCTGATATTAGGAGAATTAAATGAGACATCTTTTGATGATGCAGAGATCCACAATAATTTTAGTATTGTCTTGAACCTAAAATTAAAAATCATAGATTGAAAAATATGAAGTGGAAGCAGATTGAGCGGATCTCACCTCTCTGATACCATAATAAAATATGAGTATCGGGGGATTACCGATCAAAGGAATATGAAATTGAGACCATAAATGGTTTGATAATATTATTGATCTTCAGATGAAATCTCTGAGATGTTTTGCATTAAATTGGATTACAAGGATAAGTTTGATAGTTGTTACACAGTTACATAGATAAGGGTTTGACAGACTTGAGATAAGGATCTTTGACTTGGTTGCTACATGAACTGATAAGTACATTGAACTAACATAATATACGATATTGACCTACGCTGACATCAATATTAACTATCCTAAGTTGCAGGGATTGTGTACATGTATTTACACCTTGTTGAGCTGAAATGTCGATGGTGCACACTTGAGTTGTTGATGGTGCAATCACGACTCATGGCTCCTTGGCAGTGTGTGTGAGCCTTGTTTACCTGTAATAAGGTCTATGGCCATGGGATTCATCAGTTTTAGTTCATAGTGATATACCAACATGGACATATACAAAACCATGGCTTGCTTGTCTGTTTTCTTTGCTTCTTGGAAAGAACTCCATTTCTTCTTTATGTTCGATTTTATCAAGTCTTTTGAGAAAAAATCCCCGAAAGCATCAATGGCTTCAACCCGGATATCATCCATTCCACAGGAAAACTAGTATTTCTTCTCTCTAAAACTCAGTATTGGTTGAAACTTGAAACCACCGGATAGGGGAGAAGAAATTGACACGTTACCGGACATCAGAGAAGAGAAGGAAACTGACTTGAATGAAAAAGGTTAGTTATTATTGCAGATCAATTACCATATGTTTGTGAACTTGTTTCATCTGGGCCCAAATCCTATTTGATTTAGAGCCCGGGGTAAATTGATCAAGTCCGGCGGGGTATTAAGCATTTCCGGTTCCCCACCCTTATAAACAACCATCCCTTCAACCTCCCTCACAATTAGAGCGCAAACTTAAAACCCTAATCTAATACTCTATAGGCAAGAATGGCACGAGGTCTCAGAAACCCTAAAAAAGCCAAGAGAAAAAACAAGGTACAATCTCACTCGATTCCCATATTTAATCAATCATTCTATCAATCTGAGTTATCTTTTATAGATTCATATCAGTATAGAATTCTTACTGTGATGTGTCTTGTTTAACTTACGATGTATCCAATTCGATAGTGAAGGGAGAAAAGAAATTAGGGTGTAAACTGCAAATTGAATTTGCACAAACTTAATTCTCATATGACACCTTAATTTTTTTTCTCCCTTCTAGATAGCGGAACTAGAAACTCAGCTACTTACATTTCTCACCATTATTAAGAAAAGGGCCGTAATAAAACTCCATATGGTGTTTGATCATCCCGTACATGCAGACGCATTATTTGATCTTATATATATGGTCAAGGTAAATTGTGTATGTTTGAAAGTTTAAGTTATTGTTATTTATAAATCTGTGTTAGTCTGTTCTTTTAGATATACAAACTATAACCATATCATCAACGTGTATTTTATTGGTGCAACAGAAAAATGGCATCTTACGATGTGGTTGAGGATGAAGATATTGTTAAAGCGTATATAATGGAAAGATACGAGCACGAAATTGATCATTTACGCCTGGACAAGATTTCCTTCATGCAGAAATTCAAAATGAAGATTGATGAAGAAGAGCTAGATTCCGCTCTTCTTCATCAATCTTCATTTTGAATTTCT
>JAJJMA010101212.1:0-15821 GCA_023529015.1 Papaver nudicaule
TTCTTCGCTGTTTCCCTCCCTAGACCAACCTCTATCCTCTCTGTGACCGAAGCAAGGCGGGAACGGCCATCCTTGGTTTAGGCTTGCCTTGTTCGACTTTGATCTCCGAGCACTACGAAACTACCCAGAGACGGTACACTTGTTTTTGCAGGTAAAAACACCTGTACAGTATAGTTAGACCTTATGAATCGCAGTGGGTGGTTCCTTGGAGGGTGAGAACTGCATCAAATCCTTATACACATGCAGAGAAGATCTACACTGAATTTTGGAAGCTGGAAATTAAGTTAATTCCTCCAGATTTATGGGGTGTGGGAACTATTCTAAGATTCAGGAACCCTCCAAATATACTACAGTTGTTGGTCTCCAAATATACTACGGCTTTAACTCTGGTAGTGATGACATTTGGTGTTCTGATTGTGTGGTTAGCTTACATGAGGTGCAGGTTCAAGCTACTGTATATAAGGCTATGGAGTATGGGAAATGAGATTCTCACAAGGATGGTGGGAATCAAGAATGAGCATCATCTGTGTTATTACGACAATTGGGTGCAGTACAATATTGGCCTTGTTGAAGTGAATGTATGGCTGTATATTTTAGCATTACACGAACTCTGGAACCAGGAGCTGGTTAGTTTAAATATTATGAAAAGGCTTACACTAGTATTGCTGAGTATTCACAGTCAGCTAGAGGATGAAATTCAGTTGTGTGGAGATGAGATTGAAACACTTTTGGATGGTGAAGGGTGTGCAGATGTCAAGGTGGAATTGAATCAGCAAGACCTCTTTTCAAATATTCGGTTGGAAATGATCTTAGGCATTCCAGGTTCATATGGTGTTAAGGGTAGCGGGAATATGTCAGGTTTGGTGACATCTTATTCCCTTCTCTTGCAGTATAGTAGTATTGAGAAGAAAACAAAAATGATACCAAGGGGTGAAGTGTTGTTGTGGAGTTGTATGCTTCTCAGAAGTTTCTGGCAAGAGTTATTCACCGTATTAGCTACTTCTTTAAAACTTGGTACAACCAAGCCCATCGGTATAGGAGTTGCTCATGGTACTATTCTTGACTGTGTATTAGTCACCACTAAGTGGGAAGGGTGGCACATAATGGGAGTAGATTCAGTTCAGTTTCCACCCGCCTTCCACTCTCCAGTTATTATATCCAGTTTAGAAATGAGAATTGGCTCATGGGTCAGTAGGACAAGTTTCCCAACTGCGGTTATCAGATTACTCGAGTTACATACCTCAGAGATTGTCGGTAGAGTTTGGCAGTTAAGCCAGAACCCAGAAGTGGGTAGGCTACAACTGAAATTGCAGGTACTTTTTGTTTGCATACCGCTCTACAAGTTGTTTACGTTGGCCACTACAGAGGGCAACCTGACATTACACAGAGGTGAGGGTCTGTTGTGGGTCGTTAAATCCCTTGAGCCTTGTTTATATCATGAGTTGTTTGTGGGATTGAATGTTGAAGTTATAGAGGTCTGTCAATTTCATAAGCTCCAATTAGAACCCCTTGCTGTTATGAAGATTCTCTCTGGTGACAAGGATCAGAAGCTGGAGTTATATGTTACAAGAAAATGTGTTGTCCCTCTCAGAAGAGACAGACTTGTTGTGATAGTAGTGGAGGTATGTTTGCCCCTACAACTCTGCATACAAGATAATTATAAGAGAGACACCCTGAAAATGCATGCTAAGACCTTAGTGGTTACTCCGGAAATATCTCCTATGCTCAAAGGTGCTCTTACAGTGACTAGGAATACTTATACAGTAACAGGTGGTGTTTTATTTGGTACTCAACAAGCCCTGGTATTGAAATTGATCAAGGTCACATTCACATCTCTTACGATGAATCATGAAGGAGCGGTAGCTACTAGCAAGGGAAGCCTACTACTTATGCTTAAAGGTGCTTATACAGTCATTAACTTTCTTATTGCTGAGATTGTTACTGGCGGGGGTGATAACAAGCTTATGTATGCAAAAATAATTAGAAAATGGCTATGGGCCCTACATTCTACAGCAGGGAGACTAGTGGTTGAGAGGCTCGATGTTACACTTGAGGGGTCACATTTTTTTTCTGTACCGTCTACGCTCGAGAGTAAGCTACAACAACCATATTTCTGTTAGTTGGGCTCATTTCATATATCCCATCCTTGAGGACAAGAATGATTTGAAGGAGTGGGTATTTGTCATGTCCCAACTGGGGGCAGTCCCACCTTGGTTAAGGGCAGATACCTGCTTACCGTACATCATAACCCTGTTAAGGGATAACCCATGGTTAAGGGGTGTATCTGTGGGTAACAGTCACCTTATTGTTGTAGTTGTGCGAGTCGCACATGGGGGTTTAGTTTCTCTTCTGTATATTCTCATTTCCTGTAACTTTGAATCCTTATTTATAATAATTGAAACCAAATACTCAATTCTCATTCATTCTGGCCCCACCTTTTTAAACTCCAAATGAATGTGGTGAGAGTATTCACAAATAGAGCTCTCTCATCGATTCAGGCCCCACACTACTAAAATTAAAAATAGCTGCACCTCATTTACACCTACAACTTACCCACGTTTTTCTCGCACTACCTCAGCCTTCCGTTGATTTTAACTGCCCATTCTTCAAAACCAAGTTCGGCAAACACGTAACCGACTAACATAGATATCCATCGATATGTATCAAAAAAAAAAAGATATCCATCGATAACCCAAGCAAATATCACTTTCTGACCTAAACCCCACATTCCCATCTTCAATTAATCATAACTCAAAGCAATCAAAGCTAACCTCTCTGCTTATCAAAACTGATTAATCAGAATTAATCATTTTAAATCTAATATCATAACAATTCCTCCAGAAAAAGGTAAGTTGGGTTTTCAATTTCTCGCAACTTTTTCTTACGAACTTTCTTCATTTCTCGCTCGATGATAGTCATAACGATGATGAGTGCAATTATCTTTAACCATGTTCTTGAATTCAACAAACTTATTGCTAAGAAAACTCAAAATCTGCACTGGGAGAATTTTCAGTTCCGAAGGTATGTGTTTTTAAAGGGGTTTTCCTAATTTAAAGATTTTAAGAAAAATTGATTGAGGTTGGAAATTCTTAGGTTAGAATATATACTATCAAAGGCCTGACTGAACGTTTGAAATCTTATCTCAAACAATAATCCTGTTTTATAATTTAATGGTGAATGCAACATCTTTGCCTAATTCATTTTTTTTTCTTTTTTTGTATGCGGGTAAGCTGAGATGATGTTCATGGGGATTCAGTTACTTTTGCAGGTAAAAAAAAAGAGTCAGATGCTTATCGGATTCTTCCAGTATTATAATAATAACGGGGTGAAAAAATTCCTTGCATTTTACAGGGGTTTATCATCTAATTTTAAATTACCATGATTTTTTTGTTTCATGTTGACATTTATCTCTCTTTTGTACCGAAAACCTTTAGATTTAATACTTTAGTTTCACTTACATTACCACCCTATCATCATTCTGATTTTGGAAGTACTCTTTGCATAATTCCAGGTTGTTGTTTTATCTGAGCAAAACAAAGTCATCAGCTTTGAAAACCAAAAACAAGTAAGTGAACATCTCTTTATTAAGTTTCACCTAGCAAGTTACTCATATATCAAAGGTATGGATAAGCTTACATTAGCTTTGCTGCAATTTCAAGTTTTTAATACTTTCACTGATGAGTTTTCGTGTGCGGGAGTCCTCTCAGATATTTTGCTCTCCTTTGCAGGGGACTCAACGTCAGCTACCTTTGATTTTGCATTGTGCATTACCTTTCATTTTGATTATGCCTTCTGCCTATTCTGAAACCAAATATAAACATTTTTTTTCTGAAATTTGGTAATTTTGAGTCAGTCCGTTGGTTGTTTGTTTGATCTTTTGTATGCTATGAGTTCCATTTCTTTGATCAAAGATACATTCACAATCTTATGTTCCTTCTCTGATTTTAAGGATTAGGAATTAGGGAATGTTGTATGCTAGATGCTGGGTTAGATTATAGGAGATGTGCCATTAGTTATGTTTGCTATTTTGTGATTTCAGTGAAGTGGTAAATGATAGGTTGTCAAAATACCTATTCAAGAGTACCTTAATCATGCACTTTAGTCGACTTGAGCCTCATACATTGTGTGTTTTACTTGTTTTCTATTTTACAAGTATTTTGGAATTATATTCAATAAAATGAAGCAGGAAACAACTCTATTTACAAGTTGGCGACTCTAGGTTGGTCGAGTCACGTACAAGAGAAGAGCAAGACTACAAAGGTGTCGCAAGAGAATCACTAAGGGGCATCCACAGTTCTTGAAGGCAGCCAAGGAGAATTACTGGAGCAGCCAAAGCAGTTTACTCAGGGCTGCCACGAATTCAAAGGATTACAGGGGCACCAAATGGTGCAGCTGGGTGACCGGGTTACTCCCAACCTCAACCGGACGCTAAGGGGTGACCCTGATCTTTATTAAAACAAGTAGACGAAGACTTCTATTTTCAGATCTGGTGTCTGAAACAGAAGCAAAGAGGAGAAAGAGCAGAGGCAGAGTGGAGACGTGGTGGCAACTAGAGATGGCTAAGAAGAAATATATCGACAAACAACCAAAGCACGGCGGAGTGGGGGTTTGACGGCAGAAAATGGGAGCACTCTGTGATGTTTCCAAGCAAGAAGAGGGCCAAAATGTCTGTTTTTGTACATACAGAGAAATATAGTTGCATAGGTTGGTATAAGCTGCTGAAGAAGGGAATTGGAATAACTGGATTGAATGTATAGTGTGTTCATTGGGGGTAGTTGGCGAATTTCAGCTCGATGAAGCAATCGTGTTTGTTGTCGTGGTCTGCTGGGTTTGTGACTGAAATTGGGTGAATTTCTGTGAGAATTCAAGTCTTCAGGAGAAGCAAATCAATGGGTTATGAATGAATTTTTGATCAGGATTCAGGAATGATTGCTTGGTTTGATTTGCTGTGAGATTCGACTGTCTGAGAATTTAGGGAAAGATGAGTTTACGTTGTCGGCTTCAGGCGTTCGAAGGATTGGTGAAGATGGTGCACGTGTATCTCGCACGCTGCAGGCATTCTGTTGGGGTGTTGAAACTGGGCTCGGCTATGTTATGGGTCAGGTCTAGTCGGGCTTCGTAGGTGTGCTGGTTTTGGAAATCAGGGTAGGTTATTTTGTGAATATAAGGTCAGGAGAAGGGAGAAAAGAGATATCACTGTTCACAAGACGCAGAGTTTTGGAGTTCTACTGTGCACGCATCCCGAGGTGACGAAAAAGCTAGGGTTTGGCACGATTTTCGAGGTGGAACTTTGGGGGAAAGATTGGAGTTTTGCATAAGGGAGTTTTTATGATTTCTAGCACTTTCAATATGTTTTCTTTTGCTTTCAAGAACAACATGAGTAGCTAATTTCTTTATTATTGGTTGAGGATGTAGTCTTTTAATTGCAAGACATGTTTTGATTAATTATGGAGTTAAACTTATTCTTATTCATTATCGATTTTATTCTACTATGCGTATGAGTGTATGATTGATGTATTACACTAAGGTTGAATGTCTTTTGATTCAAGTGGCCAATTGAGTTAGATTATGTTTATACCTATTGCTAGAATTAGGTTTGGAGATACGAAATAGTTGAAGAACCTATTCATAAGTAGCACGATATGATTATTGAGGTGGTGATAGCTTCGAGAGTCATATGTAGGATACAACCTTTGTTGAATGAGCCATTCATGGTGGTTCATTGCATTGATTAGCCTATTTCACAAAACTTAGTGCTCTTAGAGAGTTGAACTCGATTACTCATGGTGTCGAGTTATTCTCTACGTAGTATTCACACATTCATCGTTATGGTGTGTGATGACATTAGGAAATTTCGGAATATTTTCGCGATGATGTATTCTAGGGCTTTTGATGATGATAGAACTAGTTGACACTCCATATATTATTCATATGCATGTTAAGCAATTAAAGATGAACTCTTAACCAATATTCCTCACTCTTGATTACTTTCGATTATTCTTTGCGTCTTGTTTATTTGTTTTTATTTTCTTTGCTTTTAGTTTTAAAACAACAAACAACCCCCCCTCTTTGGTTACTTAAGGATTCGATTATTGAAATAACAAACCATTATCTCCCTGTGAACGAACTTGTTCTTACCTATATACTATATTATCATATATTGTGAAGGTTTAGGACTTAATTATATTTGTGCGGGTTCGACACGCATCAGTAAACATTCCCCTTATATCGGGTAAGGTACCAACTTATTTGAGTTGCATCATTTTTGTTTTTATCAGGGAAAAAATAGGGGCTCATGGTGTTTGGAGAAATTCCCAACCGAAAAATGCAATTACTTTAAATTTAAAGGTGTTTGGAACGCCATCTTAAAATTACTAACTTTGTACTGGTGAAGGTGAATGATATGCTTCATTGATAAGGTGTAGTGTTACAAGCTCTGTAAAATATAAATCAAATTGAAAACCCAAAAGTCTAATGGTATATGATACATCGTTTAATGACTTTAATTGTATTTCTCAATGCAGGAAATAAGTTATCGGACATTATTGGTAGTTATGTGTCTTCGGTACTGAAACGCCAATATGGACCTGAACCAGATGTTTGGAGTATTGGACGGCTCAGGTTCCAAGAATTACAGTGGACAAGCTCCTAGAATAAAAGACCGATGTTGCTCAACCAGTGTTGAAGAACTCTAAATGGTTAGTCTGATTTATTTATTAAGTCATATAAAGTTGTTGGGAATTCAAATGTTTTCTTCCTGTGTTATGCATATTTTGTATTCTCATGGAGTTAAGATGTCATGTATAAATTGCCTCTTTAATGTAAGTACCATTTTTTCCTCAGAAATTGATATCTCTTTGTTCAATGTTAGTATTTATGTATTTTTTGGATCATGGAGAACATAACTACTGAAATTAGTTTTAGATGAAAGATAATCAGAAAATTCTTCTATAACCATTGAGCGGATAGAGAAAGTTGCTAACAATCCTCTCCAACTGTGATTTTCCGAATCACTATAGTTGGCTAAGTCGGAAAGCATACCTGCATTAGCTGTTGTACGCAATTTTAAACTACTGATTGACTACCTGTTAAAACATTTAAGATACCATTAATTAGTGATCATTTCCTTCTTCAGAATTTGGGCATTTTCGGCGGGTACATTTCTTACGATTTTTTTTTCCCTTTGGTTTCCAGGTCCAAAGAGCATTTATTTGCTTCTGTTTGATTAATCTTATTTTACGCTTCTTTATAACAGTCTTGGGTAACTTCTGTTTCAGGAAAGTTATGCATAGCCAACTTGCTGTATGATGAACTCAATGGTCAACCATGGACTTCACGTGATACATAATGACGGAAGGAGAAAATGAGTCTATCAGTGGTGGGTTTCTTGCTTTTGGTGGTACCAATGGCACCAATGAAAGTGAACGTTTGAAGGATGGTACACCAATGGCACCAGTGAACGTTTGAAGGATGGTATGTACAGGGGCTAAAATTGCAAGCAACTATGAAGGTCGCAGTTTAGTATCTAACTAAGGGCAGTGAGCCTTTGTATTTGTAGATGAACAACTAGCTTTGTTTTAGTTATAATAAATGTTGAAACGTAAAACATGTGGTTGCAACGGAGAAAGCCTGCTCCCAGTGCGTAGCACGGGTATCTTTCTAGTGTTATCCAAAATTATAATGAAAACTTAGTTGTTTTACAACAAAAACCCCTCTGCATCCTTTCTCTCACTCTAGGGCAGAAGATCGTGTTGTTTTTGAGATCATTTTGTAGTGGAAACACTACATAAACCTTCGGATCATATAAACAACATCATATACTATTGATATGATAGAATGGCAAATACGAAGCATGGAAAGGAAAAACCTTTCTAACCTTTAGTGAGGCGTTATGATTTATCAAGTAGTAAGCTCCGGTCTTCATCTTCAATGGTCTTTGTCTCGTTTACCTCAAACTATCCTAGTCCGAGTTGAAGAGTAAAATTATCAAGGATTGTTTTTTTGTCAGCTAAACTTGAAAACTGACTTGAGATAGCAATATCAGTGGGTTCAACCAAGCAATGCTCTAACAATCTCCCCCTTTGTCAATTTTAGTGACAAAACCAATCTAACATATGGATTCAAAAAGTAAAAAAATTTAGCCCTAACCATGAACGCGTAGACTGTTGAGGTCATTTCATGAGACAACTCAACTTACTCTCCTTAGGCATATGATCACGGATGTGACTAATGTTATATTCCACTTATAAACTGTCATGCCCCAACTGGGGGCAGACCCACCTTGGTTAAGGGCAGATACCTGCTTACCGTACATCATAACCCTGTTAAGGGATAACCCATGGTTAAGGGGTGTATATGTGGGTAACAGTCACCTTATTGTTGTAGTTGTGCGAGTCGCACATGGGGGTTTAGTTTCTCTTCTTTATATTCTCATTTTCTGTAACTTTGAATGTTATCCAAAATTATAATGAAAACTTAGTTGTTTTACAACAAAAACCCCTTTGCATCCTTTCTCTCACTCTAGGGCAGAAGATCGTGTTGTTTTTGAGATCATTTTGTAGTGAAAACACTACAAGTGGTATCAAAGCACTCGATTCAGAGTGACCTGTAATATCATGGAGTACAAAGAAGATCTTGATAAGCTCAAAGAGAAGTATAACCCTAGTAATTTTAATCGCAAACAAATTGAATCTCGTCAATTCGAATTGGTTTCTTCCTTTCCGGATGAGGGTAAGGCAAATTCATCGTTTCTGGATTATCAAGAAGTTTCACCTAGTTACAATTTTTCACGAATCTTATATGATAGAGGAAAGGAATTCCGTAGATCTAATTATGTGGATAAATACCTTGAAGATTTTAATTCTAAGATGAATTGTGAGGATGGGTATTGCTTTTATTTGCTGTTTGTGAGTGGGAATGAGTCTCTGTGTTTTAGTAATGGTGTTTGCTATACTAGGATGTTGTTTGATAAAGGTAAAATATATGAGCTAATTATGAGATTCGGGTACCTTTCAGAATTGTTAATTGAGTATTCAAACAGGATTCTGTTGGTTAATAGTGGTGATTATAGTGATGATATCTTGTTGTTTCCTAAAATGTCACAGCTAGACAGTGTTCGCTTGGCTAATTTGATGCTTCATTTGGCAAGAGAAAATGAGTTTGGAAGTGCACAACGGATGTCTGATCTAATGCCTTGTAGTAGTTGTTGGAGTTTTCATGAGAGAGAGGGTTTTGCACTTCTGAAGGAATGGATATATGAACAGCTTAAGGCCATTTTGCATTTCAGCTTACTAATGTCTGTCGCCCATGTCGGTTGCTTGGACCAATTCCTTAAGCCAATCCCTATTATTCCAGCAAACATGTGGGTTTCTCAAGTGTCGGCAATGTCAAAATTAGATGATGGAATTTATTGTCTCCATGTATGTTCTCTTGTGATGATTTATGTAGTTCTTAAAAGCTATTATCGGCTCCTGCAGTGGAGTCTCTTCTTACACCAGCTCAAGAATAATTATAGAAAAGTGGAGTTGCTTGAAAGGAGAGTGAGAACCGGGAAGAGGCTTGTACTTGTTACCGATGAAGCAGAGGTGAGAATCACCAATAGTTACAGCTTGAAGATGGTCTGTGTGTGGAGATGTCGGTAAAGAGTAAACAATTTTCATTGCAGACATATCACAAGGCGTCAGTGAGTGAGCATGCATCTACAATTGAGATCCAGATAGTGGTAGTCCTGTCCTCTTCAGGTTCAAGGACAGTTGGGTATGAGAATTGGATTGCTCTAGGTCTTATCACAGTGGAGTGCCTTAATTCAAAAGGGCAGTATGAAACTTCTCTGTTGTGTGCAACTGAAAATTACAGGCAAATCACAGCCACACTCAAGTGTAAAATGAGTTGGAGCCTGTTGTAGATGGTGAAAAAAAAAATGAGAGAGGGACAAGATTGTCAAAACACTCTCGAAATCATGTCTTATTAAAGGCAGTCACCTATTCAGGCTCATCTTTATAGCTCAGGGTGCAATCCATTCCATGAAGCTAAACCCTCTATGAACTCTCTCTTATAACTCCGGTGGGGAGGGTAATGTCATAGAGCAGTATCAATGATCTCACCAACATATTAAACCCATCGATCAGCTCAGAGCCAGACCTCGCTTGATGGTACACGGTGAAAGATCAACAGAGACGTATCCTCAAGGATTTCCTCTTAAAATACGACTCAATACACGAGTCTTGGTGCAAACCTCGGAAATATTGAAGCTCCAGGCCGGTCCGGAGCTCTCTGAGAAGCATACACCAGCCTAAACAGGCCTAAGCAGATCTAATCCCAAGATCAAGATGGTCTAGCGTACCATGGATAAGCATGCCATGACTTCAAAAGGGGTTGTAGCATAAGCACGCACACCACGACTAAGGCACAGGATGCCGCAAAGCTGAGCTTGGCCAGATGCCAAAACTATAACGCCACATAGCATGGCACCACAAAGCTATAACGCCACAAAGATTGGCCTAGCTGGCCTGGCCAAAAGGGGGCATGGCGCCATATTCATGGCGCCACTAGAATACTTGGCCTGTCCAAAGACACGGCCATAGGCCATGGCGCCATATTCATGGCGCCACAAGGTCATGCCTTGGCCAGAAGAGCCATGGCGCCATATTCATGGCGCCACAAGGATACTTGGCCTGTCCAAAGACACGGCCATAGGCCATGGCGCCATATTCATGGCGCCACAAGGTTATGCCTTGGCCAAAAGGGCCATGGCGCCATATTCATGGCGCCACAAGAATACTTGGCCTGTCCAAAGACATGGCCATAGGCCATGGCGCCATATTCATGGCGCCACAAGGTTATGCCTTGGCCAAAAGGCCATGGCGCCATACCTACTCTTGGCCAAAATCATGGCCATAGCCACGCAATACTTCCTGGTTCAAAGCAACTACGCAACACTTAGTCATACGACTCTACTCAACTCAACTACGCAATATCCGCGTATCACTCGCTCGAGACATCAAAACATCACCCGGGGGGATAACTTTAGGGGTATTGGTCTGGCGGTCTACGGCAGTTGAAAGAAACTGAGGGAGATAGTGGATAGTTACGAGAAGATGGCACGAGTGGGCATGCTCTACACAACTCAGGCAGTTACGGAAACTAACGCATGTCCTCCACTCTTCCACGACGTCCACCTTCTCTGTCGAGAGATCAGGGTGAGTTCAAACTATAAATAGAGGCTTCCTCTATCTTCCAAGGCAGAATGTTCAGAACAACTAGAACACCGAGAATATCCAGAAAACACACAGAGCCTCAGAGAAAAACACCTGAGAATCTAAACTCGTTCTAGCCTTGGAGATTTCTAGTCGACTTCACGACGGAAATCTTGAACTCAAATACCCAAAAACTCACCTTCAACCTGATCTAAAGCTTCTTCGCTGTTTCCCTCCCTAGACCAACCTCTATCTTCTCTGTGACCGAAGCAAGGCGGGAACGACCATCCTTGGTTTAGGCTTGCCTTGTTCGACTTTGATCTCCGAGCACTACGAAAGTACCCAGAGACGGTACACTTGTTTTTGCAGGTAAAAACAGTTGGCGACCACAGTGGGAGGTCATTCTCTCGGTTCCAGAGAAGCCTTCAAAGATGGTTGAACTAAGGTCGGGATCAGATACCAAAAACCCCAACTCTTCGACTGATGGTGTTGTAACCTCTGGCACGGCACCTACCCACATACCCATTGTCCAAGAAACTTCCCCATCAACACCTATTATCTCGCCCATACTCGACGCCCCGATGACGGAACAACAGTTGGTGGAGCTCTGCATCAACGGAATGATTCCCGTGTACCGAGCTCTTTTGGAGAATCTCCGCTTCAGAACCTTCTCCGAACTCCATGAAATTGCGAAGAAGACCGCCATCACTGCGCCCGCTCCGCTGGAAAGGACTATCGCATGAATGAAGGATGAATCGCCTACGACTGCACACCGCAAGAGCGACAAACAACCGGCCCGAGAAGCCCCTCGAGCCTACGTCACCTCTTTCTTCCCCAGGTACGATGGAGCCGGCCATGCACGAGAACACATCTCACGCTTCCTGGAATCCCTAGGGGAGTACGGATACAGTCATACCTTGAGACTTAACGAATTCCCGAAGTCTCTCACCGGTGCAGCCTATCAATGGTACGCTCATCTCCCACCAAGAACCACAAGCACATGGAATGGATTGATGGACGCCTTCTTCAAAGAATTTCTTTTCGGAAGGGTAACTCTCTCTGATTTAAGTAAAATGCGCCAAAGAGCTGGAGAATGCCCCGAGGAATACGTGAAAAGGTTCAAAGGACAAGCCCTCGGTTGCTGCGCCCCAGACATAACGGAGCCGCAACTAGTATAAATCTGCACCGGCACCATGGCTCCTATTTACCGTGCACTCCTAGAAGATCTTCAATTCCAGACTCTCGCCGAACTCCAGGAGGCCACGGCAAGATCCAACTCTATAATACCCACGCTGAGGGAGAGAGCTCAACTACTAAAGCGTGGAGAGCCCGCCGGAGAAAACAATGGAGGTCCGCACAACGACAGGAAGAGAAAAGCGGGGGAATACCTTGCTGAATATCAAGCACAATGCCCAACAATACCAAACGCGGTGCCAGAAAGGGACTTGCAACAACAACAACAAGGAGGAATCGATCTACCAAACAACCTCACGGCGACAGAGATGGAACAACTGCTGGAATCTCTAGTCCGAGACGGACTTGTAGAACTACCCAGAGCATTGAAGCCTCCCACCACTGAAGAAATGAAACACTCTCATTATTGTCATTATCACAGGAGAATCAGCCACGCCACGATCCAATGCAACAGTTTCAAGCGAATCCTTGAAGAACACGTTGTCAAGGCCAAAGCACGCTCTTATATGTCATGTCCAGAACCTCCACACATCCGAGCTCTCACGGACGATAGAGAACCTGTAAACCAGAGAGTGGAGAATTTGATGCATCAGCTAGGCGAGACCTTGTGCTTCTCGAAGTCACAACGAAAGGATATGTTCACGGCACTCAACCATGTGGTGTCAGGAAGACGGTTGCCGTTTGGAGAAGAAGAAGACCCACACTCATCAACCCCAGACAGGTCTCCGATAAGATATGACTGGAGACTACTAGCCAGGCAAGGTTGGGGGATAATCACGACTGCATATATACGCGGTATTGGATTCCCCAACACATTATTGGACCCAGAAGGGAAGATCAATGTCATTTCTGCAACAACGTTGGAAACCTCGGGAGGCTCACCACACGATGTCATTGGGTCCCCGGAGACGTTGGAGGACCCCGAAGGAAGGACGGTGGTAACCCGAGGACGAATAACCCTCCAGATCGAAGTGAACGGAGTACAAACGGAGGCCGAGCTCTATGTGGTCCCACAAGACTTCGAACACGACATCGTCCTCGGCCACTCTTGGTTCCGAGACAACCAGAACTTGCTTAACAAGACTGCAACCCCACAAGGAACACCAGCTGGACCAGAGGAGCTCCACATGGCAACAGTATCCTTGTACGAGGAAAGAAGGATCTCACCTAGTCCTGGACCGGAACCAAGGACGGAAACCTCACAAAAGATGGACGGAGTGCTTGTCCCCAGGTATGAATGGATCATGAACCCTACTCGATATTTTAGGAGATGGACGAACTCTTCCCCTGGCCACGAAACCCTTAGTATTTCGTTCAGCCAATTCGCAATAGAAGAGGAGAAGAACAACAACAACGGGTTTACCCACCGTCGTCGAAAATCGATATTGCACCAGAAACTTCATCGCCTCAGAGCCCCGATAACCGACAACGGCGGGTACGAAGTAGGGAGACTGGTGATGAAGACTAACAAGCAAGGAGGAGGGGAGCCCGCAGGACCTTACGTGGTCATTCAATCCACCCCAAGAGGATACTACAGACTCACCTCGCCCAAAGACGGATGCAAGGATACGATAATAGTCAAAGAAAAGCGGATTGAAGCGTATCCCAATTAAACCTCAATTATAAAAGAAGAGAAACGTGTAACCATTGTACATAATCAAGGCATGAAACTCATCCTATCTTTGTCTTCCAAATAAATAAAAAAAAAAAAATCCTGAACCATGAGTCAAGGAACAAAACCAAAACAATCAGAAAAGACCAAACAACACAATAGCCTTAGCCTTTTCATAAGAATCCCTCATGCTAGAAAGAATCTCTCGTTCCTTCGCAAGCCTGGCTTCCAGTTCAGCAACCTCCTTCTCTTTCGCCGCAAGGACGTCTTCAGTAACTCCCTCAGCCCCAGCCTTCGCATTCTTCTGCTTCTCGAACCTTTCTCGGAGCCAAGCCACATTGTAGGACTCAGACTCAGCGGCCACGATAGCATCCTCCCAATCCCGCAGCGTCCCTGGTTCAGCCCCAAGCATGGAGTTCTCCCGCATCTCGGCAATCCGCTCCAAGAGAAATCCGACGAACCCTTCTGCCATGGTACGGTTTGCTTCCTCCCTCGCGATGTGCCCGAACTCTCTCCAGATACGTGTGTACATGTCCTCATACTCCCGGGAAACAACGAAACCGCCTATAGCCACCTGGTGAGACCTGACTCTACTTAGGAGAGGAAAAGCAACACCTCGGCCCGGATATAGCGCGTTAAGTCTAGCCTCCCTGGCTCCAACCTCAGCATCCAAGGCGTCCCTGAAGTCAGAGTCCACCATCTCCTCAGCATGGTCGTCCTCGACAACCTCTTCGTCACCACCTTCGCCCGAAGACCCGCCTACAGTACCAAGAGAAGCTACGCCACTAGTCACCAACGTCTTGTGACGCGCGAACTCTCCGCTCTCATTCGAAGACTAAAAAAATATAGAAGAGTCAAAAGAGGGGGAGCGTGAGATGCACTGTCCCGGAAGTAAAGAAGACATGAGTGAAGGCATAAAGAACGGAGTCCCTTACCGCGACAGGATCCGACTCTTCCCGAAGGAGTGATGAAGCGTTAAATGTCCCAGCCACCTCTTGCTCTTTATCACCAAGAGTTGAAGACCCCATTGGCTCATCGTCTCCTGGGTGGTCCGTCTACAAAGAAACAACACAGAAATGAAGACTCGACTAAACATTAACGAGGAACAGAGCAGTCTTGATGGAAGACTTGTTACCGTCACATCAGCATCCTCATCCTCATATTCTGGCACATACCCCTTGGGAATTCTCATCAGAGGTCGACCCCTCCTGGTGTCTCGAACGGAGATCATATCGTCCGACTGGGGACTAGGAGTAGAGCACACCTGCAGAAGAATAACGAGGGGTAAAGAAAAAGACATTTTTTTAATCAAGAGGAAATTACAGTCGGATCACTATACCTGAGTGGGAGTTACAGGAACACGCTGACCCCCTTTGTTGACGAATCCATGAAGAACTTTGAGGGTATCATTCCAAAACTCATGATACTCAGGGATCATTCTCGTTGGCCGATGACGAAAGATGAAAGGAGAGCGACGGCCGAGTTGGAGTGATACATCGAGCGAAGACCGCAATTCAGCCACAGAAGGCACAGAGAACAACACCTTCGGGACGTCTTGATCAAAACCCATCACTCTCGCAGCCCTATCAATGTTGTAAGGGATAACCACCTCCTCCCCTTGAAAGTAACCAAGGATGAAACCAGGAGTGCTGTTGTTGATAAAGATAGCTTCCCCGACAGCGAGGCCACTCGACTCTCGAGGTCCAGATTGTAACTCAACGCCGGGATTCTCCGTAAAGGTTATGGGTTGTATGATATCAGGGGAAGAATTAGTATACCACGGGCGGAGGTCGACATTCCTCTCATCATCTAGCAAATTT
>JAJJMA010101216.1:0-10940 GCA_023529015.1 Papaver nudicaule
ACTTCGCTAGCAAACTAAATTTAGCGTAAACGTTACATGTTATGATGCTAGGAAGTTTTCTCATGAAATTTTAAACCCACTATTTGTTATCTGTTAAACGCGAACAATATTTATTTAGCTTTCTCCAACAGCTTTCAGGGATTTATCAGTCAACTTACTGCAAAAGCGAAAATCCTGGATAAGAACCATGAAACAATACAATGCAAGGAAAACAAAGCTGTGCAGAAAGCTAAATAAATATTGTTCGCGTTTAACAGATAACAAATAGTGGGTTTAAAATTTCATGAGAAAACTTCCTAGCATCATAACATGTAACGTTTACGCTAAATTTAGTTTGCTAGCGAAGTCATATAGTAAGCATGTGTTGTTTTCATCCAACGAAGTTTTTGTTCTTTGAGCAGCGTAGTCGGTTAGTTTGCCTTCTTCCCCTAGTCGTATATGAAAAATATTATTCAAACAGATTTGTACGAAAAGGAGCATAGGTAAAACAATTGAGAAACACGAAAACTTACCGACAATCAGAGAAATCAAGCTCCTTCAAATTCTGTCCGCATGCAGTCACAAACTTACTTACAAAATCATCAGAAACAGTCTCGATGTCTGCTAACGATAAAACTTCCAGAAATTCGAACTTTTGCAATGCAGGTAGACTCAGGATCATATTAATATTTTGGCAATCATCCAAGTATAATTCTTTGAGCACAGACCCAAGAGCATCAGCCATGTATTCAATACTTGTAGAGCTTAGAAGCGGGCAGGCTGCCAGATTTATGGAACATAGTGAAGGTGCTGAAGCAACAAGTGCTTTTATACCACCATCTGTAAGTCGACATGCACCCCTCAGCGATATAGATGATAATGCAGGCAAACTATTTGGTGACTTAGCCAATGTTGGACGCAAGACATAATCCGGTAAGCAATGGCCACATAGATCAAGTTGCAGGACCTGATTTCCAATAAGAATTTCTTTAGCTCACAGAAGTATAACAGAAGAAACCAAATCATGCCCAGTTTTAAGAGCAATAAAAAAACTTTATAATGATTAATAACTACAAATTGGATTGCTAAACCTTAAACTTACATCAACTATCAAAAGAACTAGAAATTATCACATGATTTACAATTCCGAGTTATACACAATATAGAGTGCAAGGCATGTGTTGCACCGTCCTATCTTCAACTCTTGAAGAGTTGTGAAGTGTTAATTCGTCTTATCAAACTGTGTATAGTAATGTAGCAAATTCACAATAAGGAATAAAGCCATGGTCTACATCACATACAGATAACCTATAGATAGAGACTAGCAACAACATCAACATGGGATTCGAAAAATTCAGTTCACAAAAAAGAGAGTATTCGGACAATACCGTTAAATTATTGGTGTCACACCCCTCCATGATCTTGCTGAACTGTTCCTCAGCCAACCATGAACAATCCTTTAAACGAATCTCTGTTGGAGATCCACTAGTAAGAAGCTCCATAAAATGAGAATCCATCTTTCGAGAATCACACAATACATTACATAACTTATTCCTAAGTACATCTGGGACACCGTGTAGTGATGAAAGTGCTTCCACGTGCTTAGCAAGAAGATTCATGCTCATATCTTCTAACTTGGGAATCACTCTCTTTCTTTCCGGATTGGCTGCAGCCTTCCATTCAACGTCCGGTACAGTTTCACTTGCACCCCAAGTCCTCGTTGGAGCATTTCCCTTCTCTCGCTGTCTAATTATGCTCATTGCTGTAGAAAATGGACCAGGCCAATCCTCAACTTCTTGATCAATTACAGGCTCTGGCACCACCTCATTCTCATTCCCAGGAGCCGGCTGCTCATCTTCCTCCTCTTCTTCACGTTGAACCCGCGCAAACGCAGAAGCACTAGCAGCAGCTCGTTCTTTAACCCATTTCTTCCTCTCTTTTCTCATTCTTGCTCTCTGCCTAACCACTTTGATGGATCTTTCCCTGTCTTCAAATTCTCGCACCTTCTCCTCAAACTCCCCAAGAAGATCAGCAGCCTCAACCTCCTCAGCAGCAGCATTACCATCTTCATCCATCAATTCTGCGATACCAGTCTCACCACCCTCAGGTATCATATTCTGCTCCATTCCCATTGACAACCAAGAACCCTGCGCACTCAAAACCCCCTTCCCTTTTTCCTCTGCACTATATTTTCTCCCGTCGCCAAATCTACTACTACTACATCCAACATTCCAATTCCCCGACATTTCGACATCCAAATTCAAGTCCAATCCCGTTTCTTCTTCTTCTTCTTCTTCTTCGGTAGAATGAATATGAATCACTTTCTTCTCTTCCTCTCCTTGGCTTTCATCCATAGATACACTCCCCGATGACAACGGCACGTAGTTAAGATCAAATTCCAATTCTTTCTTCACATCCTCTTCTTTCTCCTCTTCTTTCTCCTCAATCTCACCATCACCACCTCTCATAAGCCTCTTACTCCTCCTCAAAGAACCAGAACCAGAACCCAAACCCTGAAACCCCTTCTTCTGCTTCTTCTGCTTTCCTTCATTATCATCACCACCCTCCATTTCCAAACCCCTAATTTTACCACCACCACCACCAGAATCAGCCCCAACAACCCTCTTCCCCTTCCTCTTCCTCTTCACAGTACCCAAACCCCTAATTGCTTCCTCTAAAACCCTAATTTCTTGATTTTCTTCCTCTGAAACCCTAATTTGTTGATTATCTTCCTCTGAAACCCTAATTTCTTGATTATCCTCCTCTAAAATCCCAATTTCTTGGTGATTCTTGCCATTCCCACCCTCCTTTGAGAGCCTAGAACTTCTTCTTCTGAGACTGGATTGAGTGGTTGATTTTTCTTGGGTTTTGTTTGGGGTTGAAGGAAGATTGAGAGATTTTTTCGGGGGTTTCGGAGAGAAATTAGGGGATTTGATTTCTTTGCCGGATCTTGTAATTGTCATGATTTTATTTATAAATTAGAAAAATTAGGGATTTGACGGATTCAATGGTATGAAAAAGGGGGAAAATGGAGTGAACTCAAAATGGGAAGGTTTTTAGTTAGTGTGAGAAAAAAAAAAGGGAAGCTTCTTCTTATGGGCATGGATGGACGGTTTGGATTCTTTAGAAGAGTTACATTTTCCCTCCCAAAGCGGTGGGAGAATTGTGTTTTTCGAGGGGGTGCATATAAGACCAAGCACTCCCGGTGGTGGCGATTCGTGTGCCGTGTCCGCAGGGTTTACACCTATACTAAGGCTTAGTCTTAAGGGGCTACTAGTTGGCTACTAGATTTACCAAAAGCGTGGTGTAAAGTAGTAGTACTACTTCTCTCTCCTAGCATTTGGTAGTAGTTCAAGTAGTAGCTACTACGGAAACGCAGAACGGTTCAGCGCTGAAAAAGCGAGAAAACGCTGAATGGTTCAGCGTTTTCCTTCAGCGCTGGACGGTTCAGCGTAAAATAACTTTTCCGAGTTTGACCTTTTTTTTTCATACACCCAGTTGACACCTTCAGCAATATATCGTGTTTCTAACTCTGTTTTCTCACACTCACGTTACACCACCAATTTACAAACACCGGTTATGCAAAAATGAACAAATTTCATACCAACAAATTGAAAACAAATACAAGTTGCACCATATGTAAATTAAAAGATAAATTTTCATTAACTTAAAGGATTACATTAAAATTTAAATCCGCTCATTCGAGTAATGTGTTGCTACACTTTTTAAGAGAAAATTACGAATGAGTATTCCCCAAAGGAATAATTACATTGAAATTTAAATTCTACTTCTAATTTAAACATAACAATTACTCATAAATCATTCCTCAGGAGCCAAGCCATGACGGATCAGTATCTCGTTCCTCCATATTTTGTAGAGGGGACGTTCAGCTTCTGGTACTTGATGGAGAGGTGTGCGAAGGATTTTCATATCAGCTTCTCTTTGCTTTGTTTGTGCCATTATTAAAGCAACTTGCGCGTTCCTCTCTTCTATTTCCAAATTCTTCTTGAGGAACCCTTCTTCCGATTCATACTTGGAAGCCCTTTGTGTTTTCGCTTCTTCAAGAAGTTGGATGAGTTTATCCATTTTTTCATCTGATTTCTCTGCTGCTTTAGCCTCCCGAGCCATTCGTTTGGAAGCTTCTCTCCCAATACCTCTAACATCATCCATTTGGTCGAACCAACGTCTTCGTCGCGATATGTCTGAGCCAGTTTCAGAACCAGGGGTTGATGGTGTGCTCCCGTTCATTGTTAGATCATCAAAATCTGCATCCAAATTCTCAGGAGGTGCTTGAGAAGGACCAGCTTCGGTGTTTTGAGAAGGACCAGGTTCGGTGTTTTGAGTTCCTTGAGTGTTTTGAGTTCCTTGAGTGTTTTGAGTTCCTTGAGTTCTTGGAGTGTTTTGAGGAGGATCAACATCATTGCCAATTTCCGGATTGAAGTCTACACAATATTCTTTCAAGAGTCTCCAAGAATGATCATGTTTCCATTTTGTGTTTTCTTCGGTTTCATAATTCAGACGACCATTCCGATACTGTAAAAAAAAAATTAGTGCCTCGTTCTTCTGAAACTACACAAAAACATAAAAAAAAAAAATCTGAATACTTACATAATCGTCTATGGTCTGTCCGGTTGGTTTTGCTCGGAAGTAGGGTCTGATGTATGAATTATATCTTTTACATTCACTTCTAATCGTGTTACACCTATTTTGCAAAGACTTTTTATCCCTCACTGCAGTACCCTTCCATCTCAAATTGTATTCCTCTATAATTTTCCTCCAAAATTCTGAACCTTTTTGATCTTTTCCCTTTTCCAAATTGTTCGTTGCTATAATCCAACCCATGATTAGTGCTTCATCCTCTTTTGGGCTAAATTGAGTCATCTTTTTTTAAAAAACAAATAAATAACAAGATTTTGAAGAAGAAGAAGAAGAGGAAAATCAATGAAGAAGAGAAGCAATTGATTTTGGTATGAGTGTTGAAGGAGAAAGAGTCCTCTATTTATAAGGCTGCCTGAAAATATAGCTGTTGAAGATTCAAACGGGAAAAAAATCAGAACCGTTGAAATTAACGGTCTTATTTTGATCTGATGGCTGAGGATTTTATGCGCTGAACAGTACAGCGTTAATAACGTTGAATGGTTCAACGCTGTATTCTTAGCCGTTCAAATTAACGGTCTTATTTTGATCTGATGGCTGAGGATTTTAGGCGCTGAATGGTTCAGCGTATAAAACGCTGAATGGTTCAGCGCTTTACAACGGCTACCAAAATCAGCCAATTGCCGATCAGCTCTCTACACACTATTTAAAGTCTAGACATCCTCTAAACTTCTTCACCCCAAACTTGTGAAGTTTCATTCTTTTCTTCTACACTCAACTCAAATCATGGCGGGGATTTACACAATTGCCGAAGACAATGCCTTGGTGAGAAGTTATCGCATAGCAATTGTTCATTACACTAGCGGCAAAGACATGAAATGCCAAAATTTTTGGACACGTATCACTCAAGAATTCGTGAATCTTAATGCCAATGCTAATCCACGTTCTGTGAAGGCACTCCAAAACCGCATGTGTACCCTCAAGAGATGGTGCAAAGATTATGCAATTTGCTTACGAACTTCGAATGATGATCGAGAAGCGGCAAAGGTTTTATACCGAACAAATTATGGAAGAGAATTCATCCACTTTGAAGCATATGAAATACTTGTTACGATGTTGCGATTGTAAACGTAGTTCAAATTTCTACTTAATGTAAACGTGCATAATGTTAACGTGCTTGAATGAAAAAAAGAGTATTATGGAGTTATTACAAGAAATAAATGTAGTACTAATTAAAGAGAAGTATGCAAAAAAGGGTCAAGTTTACTCTCCATTCTCATAAAATGTTCCATCATCATCATCTCCTTGATTGTAGCGATCATCATCCGTATCCACGCCAGTGGTACCCTCGTGCTCGAGCGGTATGGCATCATCAACCACCACCTCTGGAACTTCACCATCGCGATAACCCAGGCCATGTCGTTCCCAAATGTGTGTAGTGAGTTCTTTACGAAGTTCCAACCAACGCGCAGGGTTGTACAAAACATGGGGAGGTAGCCTTACATTTCCTTCAATAGGAGGTTGAGGTTCGTCTCCCGTGATCATCCCCCATTCTTCATCACGATATTCCAACTCAACACACATATTGTGCATTATCAAGCAAGCCCTCATAATTGCCTTCATGTCCGATTTGGCATAATAACGACATGGGCTCCTGATTATACCAAACTTTCCCTTCAGACCACCAAATGCACGTTCTATGTCCTTCCTTTTAGCTTCTTGGTACCGATTGAAGAGAAGTTCACGATTGTTGGCGGCTGGTTTGTATGCCTTCACAAGAAGGCCATACATAGGATATGCTCCATCTCCAAGGTAGTACCCCTTGTCGAAGTTTTTGCCATTGATTTGAAAATGACAAGGAGGTGCTACATTATTGAGTTGTCTATCGAACAAACCCGAAGCATGCAGGACATTTAGGTCATTGTTCTGCCCACCCAAACCAAAATAGGAGTGCCAAATCCACCTATCATATGAAGCCACCGCTTGAAGAACAACAGTGGGATCTTTCTTATAGCCCACGTGAGATCCTGCTTGGCTAGTTGGGCATGCTCTCCATGCCCAGTGAAAACAATCGACACTACCAAGCATCCCGGGAAACCCACGAGCTTCATTTTCTTTCAAAAGCCTTTGTGTATCTTGAGCATTAGGTAGACGCATGTATCGACCATTATAAATCCAAATAACTGCATCAACAAACTTCTTAGCATAATGGTAGATAGTGGATGCGCCCATTTGTGAGTAATCGTCCATAGAATCTGCTCCAAGACCTTTGCTAAAATGCTTCATTACAGCAAGCATTTTCATATATGGACTATGGCCAAGAATACCACAAGCATCCTCTTTTTGAAGAAAGTCTTTGTCATAATCACAAACTTCCTCTAAAATTCTAAGAAAAAGAGGGCGTGGCAAAGCGAACCGACCTTTGAACTTCTTTGGCCCATAGACACAGTTGTAGTTGAAGTATTGTTGCATCATCCTTGCATCGGCATCTACACGAGTTCTATGCACCCTTTGACGACTCTTGACAACATTCGGCACAGGTTGGTGTATTGTTTGCCTCCTTTGTGACTCCATTAGCGCAGTCACTACTAGAGCAGTCTCCTCAAATTCATCGTCATCATCCGGAAGACCTTTGAACAATTTTCTTCTCAATATTCCTTTCATAATGTACCTAAATTGAACCCTAAATTAAATGTCAAAAATTCTAAATATCAATTCACTTGGAAATTTTGTTCACATCTCATCCAAAGTATCAAACTAAGATAACATAAAACATCAATTTCATCAAAATACAATCAAAATCAAAAATCAAGTAAAATAAAACCCTAATGTTTAAACATCATACCTTTAGTGAAAATTGTGAGTGAAAATGAGTGAAACTTGGGGCAAATGATAGATAATTGAACGTAGAACAATCTCACGGAGGGAATCAACGAAAAATAATCTACACCCGGAGATCTTGAGTACGCATTATAGGGTTTGGGTGGAGAAGAAGAGAAGAATAAGAGAAAATGGGGGAGAAAGGGTTCCTGTCGATTCTTTGTAGCAGAAATCTTCTGCGCTGAACCGTTCAGTGCTTTGACCTGGTGTTGACGGTCAAGCGCTGAACCATTCAACGTTATTCAAAAACGCTGAATGGTTCAGCGCTCAGCGCTGAATGGTTCAGCGACTGGACGTCCAATCTCTCCAAGCCATAAGACAACCCCTACCTTACTATCTGACGTGGCTGTCCAGTCTAGTATACTAGACTGGACACCATAAGACTAAGCCTAATCATGGCTAATTTAGAGGTTTTTTTTTTTTAAAGTGCTACTTTTCGAACTGCAGATTTTCTCTTGGGACTGTAGTCCACTAAAACTATCCAAAGGTGGTTATAAGGAATATTTAGATACGGTGCAACTAGTATGAGACCCGTATGCATACTTTAAGTATGAGACCCCATCTAAAATAGTGACACCTATACAAAATAAAAGTTTCCTATCTTTTTTAAACAGTTTGCAATTAATATCCTTTTTCTACTTCATAGATGACAGTCAGACCTTTTGAAACTGTAATTGAGATTTTTTAGGATATTTTTTAATAAATTCGTGGTTATTTTTTGAAGTTAAAAGGAAATATAAAAAATTAAATCCCTTAAATATCTCGTGCAATATCTCACCTATGGAAACAAAATTCTGCATAATCATCGAACTCGCTTGACAAATCCACTGTTCTCGATTATTTTCACATAGTTAATAATCTGACTAATTGATTTCTTTCTTTTCCTTCACTAATTAATCTTTTTCCCACAGATATTTTACATGGTTCGCGACCAAAAAAGACAGGATAAAACATTAGACAAATTGCATTTTTACAAGTCTATCTGTATGAAATGCTTGAAAGGAAGGAGTTAAATCAGTGTTAAGAAACCAACAAGAAGTGTATATCTATTAACTGTTATGACTCAAAATATAAGTTACAAATATTACATGCTCGAAAACAGGTTTTCAGTATAAAGTATATAGGTGGGGATAGAAAGGGGATAGCAAGGGGTCGTGGAATTAACGTAGGAGATGGATCTGTATGAAATCACACACTCACCGTCGTAAGGTCTTGCAAGGTTGAGGAGTCAGATCTCCGTCAAAGAAAAAGATATCCTAAAGTAGTTATTGCTAAAAATAACCACGTATTATGTACAAGATCTCAATTTCAATTTCAATTTCAAAAGGTTAAGACTGTCATATTTGAAGTAGGCAAAATATATTAAATGCAAACTGTTTAAAAAGATAGAAGATTTTTTATTTCGCTTAGGTGTCAATATTTTAGATGGGGTCTCATACTCAAAGTATGCGTACGGGTCTCATATTAAAAAAATTGATTTAGATAGGTATAAAAAGTTTAAATTACCCCTAGAGACTAAGGATTAGACTAAAATACTCCTAAATCTTAACTAATTACTCTAATAATCTTACCCTAAACTAAAACAAATACAAAAACAGTCTTTCCTTTCATCATTTACAATTCATCGTCTCCTTCTTTATAATCCCATTTACGCCTCTTCTTCCCCTCTCTTTCTCAAAAGAAAATAAAATTCATCTTTTCGATTCATGGGCGATACGAAAAATTCATCGTCTCGATTAAAATCAAAGATGGCTACAAAAGAGACCATTGTGAATACTGAAATCGATCCAGGAATTGCAACAGGTGCGATTCAACAATCAACAACAGCACAAATTGATCAAACTCAAAGTATTGAAATATTGAAGAAAAATCACATTGAAAACAAAGCAAAAGTGCTACCGGATATTCCTCAGTGAATATAGTGTAATACTACCTCCGTCATATATTTTGTGTTTGCATGAATTAACCTTGAGTGAGTGGCGGTAAAAGGATTTACCATATAATGAAAGAGCCCAATCAAAATATGATCGGAATTCGACAAACATTCCATCCCACAACACAAAATAGATATTGGTCATCAGACAACATCCAAGATTTATCAGTTGGCGCTGCACCAACTGTCTACCTCCATTCATGTGACTTTGGTCTATTGGGCTACTTATTTTTCATTTTAGTCTATTTTTGAGCTTAAATGAAAAAAAAAAATAGTTCAATTAATATGAGAAGGAGGGTGTGTATGCTTTGTACCACTTTCTAGATTAGGGCGAATTTCTAAAATGGCCACAAAAAAATGACCAATTATCAAAGTGGTCGTTTTTTGAAACAGTTTTACAAAATGGCCGACATTGACCTTTTCTGTCCCGTTTTATTCAAAAAACGGGTAACGGAAGTTAACCCACTAGATGACAGTTAACCCACATGCTAAAAGACATATTACCCCTCCTCATTGACTCAGTGAGTTAAACTAGTTAAACACAACTCATTGACAGAGAACTGAACTGAAGAAAATAGACTGAATCATTTAGCATTCAAGTGAAAATATTCAGTAACCAAATCCATTCATAAAGAAACTCATTCATAACAAACCAAGTCATTCATTTCTAAGTTTAGAGTCTAGAAAAGCATAAAGAAACAGAATGGTAAAGTTGCAGTGAGAAATCTAAGAATACAAACTACTTCTTGGGTTTCTTTGAAGCCAGTTTCTTTGGTGCTGCCTTTGGCTGTTGTATGTTGAGAGCCACTGATCCAACTCCACAACAAACTCCATCAAAACCCACCAGAAAATCACCATCAGCTAACCCCCCAGGAAACCACAATCTCCTTCTTGCTGTAAATCACCACGCACCAAATCAAACAGCAGCTTCAGCTCAAATCCCATCTGTAAATCTTCTCCACATCTCACAGAAATTGGAGCACAACAACAACCAACACATAGCAGCCATTTCAACCCAGCATTAGCAACCTAAACTCTCCATAATCCTGTGGCCTCCAATTCGTAGTCAGAAATTTAGCAAATTCATCACCATTCTGCCATCCAAACCCTACAGAATTCATGCCCAAATCTTTGCAAATACTCACCCAAAACCCTGCCATATATACTCAAATTCTTCACCACATATCCGTGGACGATAAACTTCAAAACCCTTCTTCCAATTCCTGGCAAATCTGGACAGAAGTTTGCCCTAAATCTTCAAGCATCCGAGCTGCCACCACCTTGCTACAATCACCACACCACCATCAAGCTACCCACCACCACCACCACCTGCAATCAAACAAAATCAAATCAGAAGTTTGCCCTAAAGAGAATCTTAAAATCAGAACCAAAATCAAACAAATTAATTACCTAAACAATCAGCATCACAATCAAATTAACATAAATCAAAACTACCAGATAACCCTAATTCCATCAACACCCTAAAATTTCACAAAAATCAAAACTAAATAGAAACCCTAATCAAAATTAACCGTTTCTGATGATTCTCGTC
>JAJJMA010101221.1:0-10519 GCA_023529015.1 Papaver nudicaule
CTCTCTCTCTCTCTCTCTCTCTCTCTCTCTCTCTCTCTCTCTCTCTCAAATGTGTAGTCTTATCTCTCTCTCTCTCCAAAAAGTCCTCCTTAATGATCTTTTTAAGATCCTATTTATAGAGACTCCCTTTCACTCTTGGGTTGCCATGTGTCCTCTTAGTCACTTATTAACATAATTGCCATCCCTTACTTCTGAAACACCCAAAATGTCTAGACCCAAGCCCAATTGGGTAAACTCAACTAAGTATATGTCAAGCCCATTAGGTCCTAATGGACTTGGGGTATCCACATTAGTCCCCTGACGGTTCGGGCGGGCAAAGCGTGCCGGGTCAACCGTCACCATGGAAACCCAAGTCCCCTAGCCGTCGCCCATACCAGCCGACCCAGAGTGGCTGTTAAAGCCAGATAATGCCGAGTGGTCATTTCTCCTTACGAACAGATTCCTCGTCTAGCTGTAAATCGTGGCGATTATGAGCTTCCTAATATTGTCTATAAATCCACAACGAAGCCTCAAGAGGGTTGGGTACAGTGGGTCGACTTTATTGAGAACCATGAGTCCCACGCTCGCATACTAGAAGGAATTGGCGTCCTTGACGCCATCAAGGCGTCCAAATGTCGCTCTTGCAATCGTAGTAACCTCGATCTGACTAAGCTGGTCGTCACGCGCTGGATTTCCCTGTTTCATACCTTCCTTTTTGCTTGGGGAGAGGCGACCATTACTCTCGAGGACGTGATTTCCTTTACTCTGTTGCCCGTTCATGGCACTTGTTATTGGCACCAGTCCGCCATTGCGGGGTGCATGCGTGAAAAGGATTGGGAATTAGTGGCTATCTTGAAGAAGTCCAAGGAGCTCGCGAGAGACGTTCCAGTTGAGGGAGCCGGGGACAACCCAGAGAAAGGTAAGGAACTTGAAGGTGCTCAGGACGACGATGTGGAAGGAGGCGAGGAACATGAAGGCGCCCGGGGTACATATATTTTCCGGCTCGTCTTCTATTCTTTCCTTACCCTGTACGAGTGTTTTTTATTTCACACAACTAATCCCTTTTTACGTCTCCTTGGAATCCTCCCATGCTGCCCATCCCTCGTCCCTAGGGTCATGGGAAATCATCACGACGTTGTGTTTGGGCAAGGGATCCTTGTCTATTTGTTGTCGTCCGAGATCTATCTCCCCGGCCCTCTCTTTCCTCCTAAATGCATTTCGTACGCCATAACAATCAAGGGTCGAGTGATTTACCCTTCTATGAAAGTGGCAGTATCGTTCATGCGCTTTGTTGACAGTGTTTATATCTACCACAGCGGGTGGTAAGTTAATTTCTCCATTAGCGGCCCATTGATCGACGAGGTTTTCGATTTGTTCCTTAGTACAAGGTATGGGCGCCGGAATTGGGCGCTGACTGTTAGAATTGTTTCCACTTCGTACTCCTTGTGGTGCAGCGCCTTGATACGGCTGGAAAGGCGCTTGTCGCTTGTTTCCCGGAGTGGGTCAACTGCTAGTAATGGCCGCGCTTAATGAGTTAACGGAATTGTACCACGTCTGCTCCATCTTCACCTGCTGAAAGATCCCAAGGCAATCTGATAATCGCGTCGTGGCCTCTTCTAATTCTACGAAGGTTTGGAATTGAAAGTTGGACAAAGCGAAACGCAAGGTGGCGGTCATTTTCCCAACGCAGATCTCAACCAGTCTGTCCTCTGGTACCTCTTCGCTTAACTCGAGCGCGTGACTTCGGAATCTTGTGATGTATTTCATAGGGTCTTCATCAACTCCCATTGTCGTCCGTGCTAAATCGACCGATGTTACTCGCCTTTTTGCGGAGAAAAACTTTTTGAGGAATAAGCGCGCCATCTCCTCCCATGTCGCTATACTTCCTCAAAGCGAATTTAAATAAGAAAAGGATGGAACCAGTGCAATAGGTAGCCGGTGAAAGAAAGGCGATGGTTTCGAAAAACACTTAAGGTTACGTGTGTCAGTTAAAGAAATTGAAAGAGGGACACGTGTCGAAGAAGACGAGGCGCCAAGGGTTTTCTTCTCCGAACCTCCTCGATCTTCGTACAAGAAAAGAAGCAAACTGTGGAGGGTAAAACCCCTCAGGACACGTGTCAGAGATCCAAGAGGCAAGACCACGTCAAAGGAAGAAGTAGCGAAGCTTCGGACCAAACCCAAGAAAGGCAAGCCCAAAGACGCCGAGTGAAGAAACAAAAGAAATGGATTCGGGCCCTGCCGCGAAGGACCGAAGCCCCATAACCACCTTCGGACCACCACCGAAAGAACCGCCTTACTCGACAAGGACTGACACCACCACGATTGAGTCCCTTGTCTTATTAGCTGTAAACCACCCAAGCTCGGCCTATATAAGGCGAGCTTGGAAAACATTGTAAGGGTTGGAATCTTTTGGGGTGTAACCTAAGTGGCGATAGAGGGATTAGGTTTGTATCTCCTCTAGCTCCTTAGGATCATATCCATGTAGCAGCAACACTGAAATACAATATATATACGTTTAGTCCTTTGATTAATGTCTTTTACATATCTTCGGTAATGTTCTTGAGGTCTATGTACCTTGAATCACGTTTAAGTAACTGTGTGTATGAGTATGAGATTTGAGGGCTATAGAACATGGAGCACCTATGCAGATTTTATACCCATACATCTATAGCTCAGAATGCAGCATATTCTACGAGCTGAATGTACTCTCCATGAGTTCTCTTATAACTCCCAGTGGAGAGGATGATATCATGATGCAGTACCGATAGCCTCACCAGCAAATAAACCCATTTAATCTGCTTCATGTCGACATCGCCTCGAATTCCTCGATATCAGAACTAGATTGCTCAATGGTACACGGTGAAGAGTTAGCAGAGACGCATCCTCATGGATTTCCTCTCAAAATACGACTCAATATCCGAGTCTCAATGAAAACCTCAGGAATACCGAAGCTCTAGGCTTGTCCAAAGCTCTCCGAGAGGCATGCAACAGCCTAAACAGGCTTAAGCAGACCACACTCTAAACTCAGAATGGTCTAACATACCATGGATAATGCACGCCATGACTTGAAACACGCTGTAGCCCAAGCGCATGCGTAAGCCATAGCGCCAGTGCATGCATAGGCATGCATGCACCATAACACGAGTGCACAAGTACGCCGCAATCAAGTTGGCCTTGGCCAAAGGCCAAGGCCGTAGCCTCTTGGATTATGGCGCCATAAGTCATGGCGCCATGAAATCTAACCTTGGCCCAAGGCCAAGGTGCTACACTACAGGCGCCATATCCATGGCGCCATGAGTTCCTGGCCTTGGCCACTCTCCTATACACCCACTACGCGAGTCTTAAAAGAACCACACTCACGCTGGTCACGGCATCCTAGTCAAACGACACGACACTACTCAAACTCAACTCAACTACGCAATATCTACGTATCACTCGAGATATCAAAACATCACACGGGGGGATAACTTTAGGGGTATTGGTCTGGCGGTCTACGGCGCAGTTGAAAGAAACTGATAGAGATGATGGACAGTTACAAGAAAGTGGCGCTGAGTGGACATGATCTACACGATCCTAGAAGTTACCGAGAACAACTCATGTCCTTCACTCCCCCACTCTTCCACGACTTCCACCTTCTCTGTCGAGAGATCAGGGTGAGTTCAACACTATAAATAGAGGCTTCCTCTATCTTCCAAGGCTGAACATTCAGAACAACTAGGATACGGAAAAACACCAGAACCTCAGAGCAAACAGACCTGAGTATCCAACACACTTCTAGCCTTGGGGATTTCCAGTCACCTTCACGACGGAGATCTTGAACTCTTACACCCAAAACACATTCTCAACCTGATCTCAAGTTTCTTCGATGTTTCCCTCCCAAGATCAACCTCTATCCTCTCTGTGACCGAACCAAGACGTGAACGACCATTGACTTGGTTTAGGCTCGTCTTGTTCGACTTTGATCTCGAGCACTACGAAAGTACCCAGAGACGGTGCATTGTTTTTCCAGGTAAAAACAGTTGGCGACCACAGTGGGAGATCAATCTCTCGGTTTTAGAAGGTCACCTTTAGAATGTTTGAACTAGGGATATGATTTAAGAAACCTAATCCTCGTCTCAACACCTCAAACCCTACAAGGAAGACAAACTCCAATAACAATCACCTAATCGATACCACCGACAGAGGAGGCGAAAACTCACCAACGCCTCTGACCATAGAAGAAATAACCCGGCGACAAGATATCCTCGCCAGCCAACAAGTGAATACCACGGCTGCCTTAAAGGAGATTACAACTTGCCTCAAGTCCCTCGCAGAGAAACTGCCAGACGCCCCTGATGTCCCAACATCGGAAAGAATCATCGCACGAATGAGAGGCGAGTCAACTGCGACTCCACACCACAAAACCTACACTCAACCAGTCCGGGAACCTTCTCAAAGCCACACTGCTCCCTCCTTCCCAAGATATGATGGAACCGGTAATGCACGGGAACACATCTCACGTTTCCTAAAATCTCTGAGGAAATATAGATACAGTCATACCTTGAGGCTCAACGAGTTCCCGAAGTCTCTCAGTGGGGAGGCTCACCAATGGTACACTCACCTCCCACCGAGAGCCATAAGCACCTGGAGTGAATTGATGGACGCTTTCTTCAAGGAATACCTTTTCGGGAAGGTAACTCTCTCTGATCTGAGTAAAATGCGCCAAAAGGCCGGCGAATGCCCCGACGACTATGTAAAGAGATTCAAGGGACAAGCCCTCTGCTGCTGCGTTCCAGACATAACGGAGCCACAACTAGTAGAAGTCTGCACCAGTACCATGACTGCTATCTACCGAGCTCTCTTGGGAGATCTCCAGTTCCAGACTCTCTCCGAACTCCAGGAAGCAGCAACACGGTCGACCACTATAATGCCTACCCTGAAGGAGAGATCTCAACTACTGAAATGTGGAAAACTCACTGAAGCTGGCAGAACCCTACATCTAGGGATTTAGATGACAACGACAGGAAGAGGAAGGCAGGAGAGTGTCTCGCTGAACGCAAGACACGAGACTCGATCTCAATAACGAGAGGCGTGACACCAGGAGAAGGCTCACAACAACAACGAGGGGGAATTGAACTGCTGAGCGACATCTCAACGATAGAGGTGGAACAACGGCTAGACTCCTGGGTCCGAGACAAATTTGTGGAATTGCCCAAAGTATCAAGGGCTCCCACTGCTAAAGAAATGGAACACCCTCGGTACTGCCACTATCACAGGAGGATCAGCCACGCCACGGTCCAGTGTTACAGTTTTAGACGTATTCTCGAAGAGCGCACCATCGAGAATAAGGCATGTTCTCCAAGCCCTCACTGATCACAAAGAACTCGTGAATCAAAGAGTGGAGAGTTTAATGCACCAATTATGCGAAATCTTATGTTTCTCGAAGCCTCAACGTCGAGATATGTTTACAACGCTCAACCACGTAGTATCGGGTAGGCGACTACCATTTGGAGAAAAGGAAGACCCATACCTGCCAGCACGAAACGGGTCTTCGGTAAGGTACGACTAGGGACTGTTAGCTAGACAAGGTTGGGGAATACTCACTACCGCATGTATAGGCGACATCGGATTAACTAACACGTTGTTAGACCCGGGAACGAAAATCAATGTCATCTCCACAACAACACTAGAAGCTTCAGGGGGGTCACTACACGATCATTACACCATATTCTGTGATCCGCAACTGAAATTCGCAACGTAGGTATGACAGTTGCAAACCGGAACAGAACCTGGACCGTTGCAAAATTGATGCAACGGTGGAGATTTAGTTGCGGATTGATGCAACGGTGGAGATTATGTTTCTATTTCGCAACTATTTGGTTTCACGTGTGTGTGATGTGCGTGTGGCTTAGGACACTTTAGTACTAGGTGTGTGAAAAAACCGTGTGCCATTTACAAGGCTTATAACCTTCCATCGATCTAACCTTACCCATTTATCTATCTTAGGTTTTCTGCTGCGGGAAGAAGCTCTGAATACAAAGGGAGTTTCATCTTCCCCCTTCAATACTACCTCCATAATCATCGTTATTATCATCATCAATACCAAATCTTTCAACTTCTGAATACAGAGAAGAAGACGATTAACCCTAGAATCAGATTTTTGAATTAATCTAGGTCTATGAAGTAAACCCGAGATTCAGATTTTTTGGTCTTGAATCTTCGTTTCATGGGGAACAGGATGAACACCAAGGCTTCTCATGGTCCTATTCATTCCAGATCTAGTCGTGGGTAATTTTTTCTAATAAACCCTAACTGTAGATTGATTTTGAAATTTTCGGTTGATTTAATGATTGGGTTTTTGAGTTTGTTTGATTTTTGGGTTTTATTTTGTGCGTTTTGAATAGGTATCTGATTTGTTTTTCTGTTTATAATGGTGGTGGTGTTGATAAAAGGGTCATCAGCTGTTTAGCCAGTATTTTCACTAGGAAGCATATCTTATTTTCCAAGATTTCTCTGAGAAGTATCCCATCACAGGACTGATCCTCAACGGGAAGATTGTCTGTTGTATGCAAATGGGTCATTTTGATGAAGCTGAGTCATTGCTGCTAGAAGCACTGAACAAGGTAAGCTTTAGTTAGTTTTCCTCACATCGCTTATGTATGATATTTCTCAAAGGGTCCATTTCTCGTCAAAAGGAATGTCATTCAGTTAAAAGGCAAGCTGTGGTCTTGATCTTCAAACTGCGTCATTGATGCTCTGACATATTTCGTTGTTTAAACATAGGCAACTGCTCAAGGTTTTTGTTTTTCTGTGCAGGATGCAAAGGACGCTGAAACTTTGGCCAACCTCATTGTGTGTAGTCTTCACCTAGGGAAAAAATCATCCCGTTACCTAAGGTAAGACGATAAGAGGACCATCTACTTTTGGCTGCGATATATATATTTTTAGTGGCACCTTTGGCTGTTAAGCTTCTATCCCCTGCTGTGGATTTTGTTTTGCTGTTGGTAGTAAGTAGTAGAACCTTAAGTGTTATGTCGTATTTATGGTCTTCAATTTCTCTTGTGAACACAAGTTCGAGTCATGTGCTACATAAACTTTCCTGAAATACAAGTGACTAGAAGCCACCAATGTTTCTTTTTTGCATAGAGAACGTTAACGTCTCCAATTTGTCTGCTAATTTCGTTGTAACTGACAGATGCTGTCGTAGATAACACCATGTGTCATTTCACGGCTCTTGATGTTATGTTTGGAATATGAATGCAGGTGTTAATGAACTTTTTAGAAGTGAGAAGTAATTATAACCATGTGTCTCTCTTTCTTATATTGGGCTTTCATATAATGCTGGATTTTATATTTTTGTTTTGCCATTTTATGTTATCATTTTAAGCCTCCGGAGTAACTATGTTTCTTCAGGTAGTAAGAGTACTAATGACTGGTTATGTATGTGCAGCCAACTGAAGCTGTCACATCCTGATCACATGCTTGTTAAACGTACGACTGCTGATGAAGAGAGTTTCGAAAGGGCCCTTCAAACTGTCGCTTAAATGCCTTGGGCACATCATTCTTAGTTTGTTAAGAAGGTGCATGCTTCTATCTTTTTATTCGAAGATCCAGGTTCTAGTTTTTTTCTCGTAACTTTTTCATGGGGTTTCTCTTAAGAAAGACTAGAATGTACTATGATCTATAAGCCAGTATTTTCACTATTTTGTAAGGATGCTTTCCTTGTTTTGATATTTCTTACAAGTTTCCATCCTTGATCTCCATTCTTTGCCATTGTCAGCTTCAGAAAACTAAGTATAATTACAAACTGATGATGGCTTATCGTGTGTATTGCAGATGAAGAATGACATACATGCTTTATGGACATGGCACCAAAATCAAGATATGTACAACAATTTCGGGGATCAGATTTATATCGTAAGACAACCGGATAGGTGCCCCGTTTAACCCAAGGTGATTAAATCTCGGGTTGTACATCATTTATTTCCCAGCAGATGAGTAGCATCTTTAAATGTAGGTTTCTAAACTAAGAGTATACATTGAAATGTCGGTAGTGTGTTGTAAATGTCTAAGTTAGAGTTGATATACATTTATATGTCTTTAATGTCTTATCTATAAATCCATGGAATGGGTTAAGTTCCCTTCCTTTGTAAATGTTTTGATGTTTAAAACATGTATGAATGAACAATCTTTGTATGTGAATGGTTTTAGAAAATCATATTTATGGCTCAGGGAATCACTGAATCAGACCAGGTCAAAGTCTGACTGACCTTGTTTTGACTAGGTCAAAGTCAAGGTTGGTCTTCTTTGACCTGGTCTTTTTTTGACTTTGCTAAAAAAATTGCAACGGAAAATAGGGCGTTACATCTTCAATGGGCTGCAACGTAAACTGGGCCGTTGCGAAACTGTTGCGACCCAAAAGACGCAACGTTAACAAAGCCGTTGCGAAAATTTGTTACACCACCTTTGGAACAGCTGGCCACCGTTGCGACCAGGAATAGCAACGTACCTGGGTTCGTTCCAACCAGCAAAATATGGTGTAGTGGATGTCGCCCCTTCACCAGCAACATTGAAGGACCCCGAAGGGAGGACGGTGATAACCCATGGAAAAATAACTCTACAGGTAGAAGTGAACGGAGTACGAACGGAGGCTGAACTCTATGTCGTCACACAAGATTTAAAATACGACATGATTCTCGGCCACCCTTGGTTCAACAACAACCAGAGCCTGCTCAACGGGACTACAACCCCACCAGACGCCTCGACTAGACCAGAGGGTCTCCAGATAGCGACGATATCCCTACATGGGGAAGGGGGAGCCTCACCAGACTCCGAAGAGGAATCAAGGACTACATCCCCGCAAAGGATTGACGGAGCTCTTATCACAAGGTACGAGTGGATCACACACCCTACTCAATATTTTAGAAAATGGATGACTCTCTCCCCTGGTCGCGAAACCCTTAGTATCATATTCAGCCAATTAGATATAGAAGACGGGGACACCAACGACGGGTCTGCCTGCCGTCCCCGGAAATCACTGTTACACCGGAAACTCCAAAACCCTAGAGTCTCGCTACCCAGCAACAGAGACTACAAAGTAGGGGAATGGGTGATGAAGACCGCCTGCCGAAGAGGGGAGCGACCCACATGACCCTACATGGTCACCAAGTCTACACTGAACGGGTACTACAGGCTGGTTTCGCTCGAAGACGGACGCAAGAATACCAAGAAAAGATGGATTGAAGCATATCGTGATTAATCCTTAGTTATAAAAAAATGTAGAGCCATTGTACGTAGTCAAAACATGAAACTCATTCTCTCATTGTCTTTCAAATAAAGAAAGAAAAAAAAAACTTCATAAACCATGAGTCAAGAAACAAGACCAAGATACTCATAAAAGACCATATAACACAATAGCCTTAGCCTCTTCATGAGAGTCTCTCATATTAAAGAGCGCATCCCTCTCCTTATCCAACCTAGCCTCCAACTCAGCGACCTCCCTCTCATTCGCGGCAAGAACATCATCTGTAATAGCATCAGCCTGAACCTTAGCACGCTTTCGCTTTTCGAACCTCTCCCGGAGCCAAGTCACATTATAAGACTCAGACTCAGCAGCCGCTATAGCATCCTCCCAATCCTGCAATGTCTCTGGTTCGACCCCACGCATAGAACTTTCCCGCATCTCGGCAATCCGCTCCAACAAGACTCCGACGAATTCTTCCGCCACAGCACGGTTTGCATCCTCTCTGGCAATGTGCCCAAACTCCTTCCAGATGCGTGTATACATGTCCTGATACTCTTGCGAGACGACAAAACCGCCTATGGCCACCTGATAGGGTCTGACTCTGCTCAAAAGGGGGAACGTCCTCGGGTCGGATAAAGAGTATTCATTCTAGCTTCCTTAGCCTTTATCTCGGCGTCGATAACGTCTTCGGAGTCAGAGTCCTCGATCTCCTCAGTATCACCATCATCTACAACTTCTTTACCAGCACTTTCGTCCACGGGCACGTCCACGGTAACAGGAGAAGCCACCTGGGCACTATCAACACCCTTGGTCATCAACGTCTCATCGTGCATAAGCTCGTCGATCCCTTTCATGGTCTGAAGGAAAGAAGGAGTTAATAACCATGTGAAGACGGGAGTTACCAGATCAGAGACAAGAAAGAAATAGTTGGGGTACAAAGAACACGATCCACTTACCACCCCAGGGCTCGAAACCTCACGAAGAGGTGAAGAATTATTGCTCTTCTCGGGTATCTCTCGATCCCCATTACCCACGTTCGAAGACCCCATTGGCTCGTTATCTCCTGGACGGTCCGTCTGCAAGAAGAAAACACGAAAATGAAGACCTGTCTAAACATAAACACGAGAGCAAAACAACCTTGGTAAAAGACTCATTATCGTCATATCAGCGTCCTCGTAGTCACCAGAAAACTCATCAGGAAACTCATTCGTTCCCGCCTGAGAGACGTAACCCCTGGGAAGCCTCATCCTGGGCCGGTTCCTCCTGACACCTCGAACTGGAATCATGTCGTCCGACTGGGGACTCGGAGTAAGTCTT
>JAJJMA010101229.1:0-12653 GCA_023529015.1 Papaver nudicaule
CTATCATCCTTTTAATCAACCCAAAAACTTTCATGTTTTAAGATACTTGTTTTTTTAAATCAGAAATCATGTTATTTTCAGGTCTTTCACTTATAATGGCTAACTAATCTACCGTTTTCCCCATTGCGTTTGCAGGAAAATGATTGAACTCTCAATGGCGTTTGCCGTATTCTCTGTGATGGCGTTTGCGTTTGCAGCCATTGATGCTATACTAGTTTTAGTAAAGCAGTTCGAGCGTTTGCTCTTATGGTTTATCAACTTTGAAGGTACTAATAGTCTGAGTTTACTCATCAAAAATGAGTCAAGGAATTTTTCAACAGAGACCTTTTGGCGCTTCTCTTGGTTTCTCAGAATTTCAAATTCTAGCCGAAAATTTTGGAAGAAGAGAAAATCTTGAAAAGTTTCGGTTATTAGAAGATACACATTATTCACATTTACTGCCATCATTCTACTTACCCATTTTCTGGATACTGGTAATATTTTGTATAGCCGAGTCATAAGGAAAGAAAATATTGGATTATATAAAGATTGGGAAAACCATATGTTTCAAGCAAACCCTAAAACAAAAAACGCTAGATACTCGACAATGGAGGCAACTGCGACGTCTCAAAGCAATACCAAAGGCATGAAGCAGATCACCGAAAAGCTGCATGAAACAAAGATTGACAATGGCAAAGCTGAACAACAACTCATCACAGGCACAAATAGTGACCTTGAAGAGGAAGAGGAGTCAGAAATCAGCCTCATCGGAACAATCTTCACAGAAAGAAGAATCACAGCTAGAATGATGGAAAGGCACATCGGTCGCACATGGGACTTCATACCTGAAGGGGAAGTCACAGTAGCTGAAATTGAAAGAAACAAAATGGTTTTTACTTTTCAGAACTGGGAAGTGGTGAAACAAATCTTCCAAGGCAGGCCCTGGAGTATCGACGGCAACATGGTGATAGTTCATCGTTATGACCCAACGGCCAGATATGCTGAACTGGATTGGGATACACACGAGTTTTGGATATGGCTAGACAAACTGCTTCCAGAGCATGGAAACCAGAAGTCAGTTAGAGATATGGGAGCAACAATGGGAGAAGTGGTAGTTGTTGACCCCCCCAAAAGGCAAACCAGCAGCAGGGGAATGCTTCAAAGTCTGTGTAAGGATCAATCTAAGCTCTCCACTTCTGAGGGGAGCTCTGGCAAAAACAAGAGACAAAAATACCAAATGGTATCGTTTCTTTTATGAAAAACAACCTCACAGAATCTGTAAGGAGTGTTACGTCATCAAGCATAGCAAGAACAAATGCAAGGACAATAAAGACAAGATGGAAGCAATACACTTGGTACCAAAACAGTTTGGACCAATTGTCAATACCCAAAAACAAGTTAATTTGCAGATAAATGCTACACCAACTCCAAGACTTACTAGAGGTTTACCTAAGCCTACTCCATTTGTTCCACCAAAAGACGGAATCAGAATTCAAGAAGAAGAAAAAGAAGAAGAAGAAGTTGTTACCCTTGCAGATGTTGACATGTTTGAAGTAGGCAATGCAAGGGCTGTATAAAGGCACAGAACCAATGCAACAGGAGGGCATGGAAGCTCAGATTCAACCCAAAGTTTGATAAATCAACAAGAACTCACTTCAGTGGCAAAAACTTCACTAAGCACTCCAGTTGTGGGAAAGTTCAACCATTTAATGCAAGCTGATTGGGAATCTCAGGTATTATACTTAGCTTAAAATCATCATCTCTTTATTACTTAGTCCGTAATCATTGCTTTTATTTTAACTGCATAGTTCTTTCAGCTTGCCATTTATTTCAGCTGCATCACAGTATTTATTACCACCCCTATCAAAATCATCATGATTGGAATTTAAGTTTGCATTCAATTTCAAGTCCTCACAACTTCTAAGCAATTTAAAGCATTCAGACAGGAATTCATGCATTAAACATAGTTCTCCTGGTTTCCCAATTAAGTTCTTACATCCATTTCATTCTCTTAGGATAATATACATTCATCATAGTTGGATTCCTAAATTTGTCAGCATATTAGACTCCCTAAATAGATTTTATTCAGACATAGCAAGCATGAAAGTTCTTTCATGGAATGTCCAAGGCCTTAAGGGCCAAAACACTAGAAACTACCTTAAAGAGATAATCCGTACCCAAAACCCGGATATCATTTTTATGTGTGAAACTAAGTTACATAGTTCTAAAGTATCTCCACTATTAAAGCCTTTTAATTATCCAAATAGCATTATCATAGACTCTATAGGTTTATCTGGAGGCCTAGTACTTATGTGGAAGGATGGATTCTCATGTGAACTAATGAACAATGATGATAATATGATACATGTCCTTGTTCAAAGTGACCCTAGCAAGCCGGAATGGCTTCTTTCTTGTATGTACGGATTTCATGACTACCTGAAGAAGAAACAACAATGGGAGTTCATCAGAGATCTCGGCAACAATATCACCCAACCATGGATGCTAATAGGTGACCTCAACATACATCTTATAAACAATGGTGAGAAAGCTTCATCTTCGACAGATGGCTTTGTGAATTCTATCCTTCAGGAGATTGGTTTAGAAGATATTGGTTTTATAGGCAAAGGACACACATGGACTAATAGCACGGATGGCACTGGAAGTAAGAGATCAAGGATAGATTTGGCCCTTGGAAACAACGACTGGAACACTGCTTTCCCCTCTTCAAAGTTACTTCACCAAAGCCAGATGGAAAGCGATCATAGCCCGATACTTCTTTTTGATGATTACTATCAACCGAAGCTTTGTGCTATTCAAATAGCTAATGCATGGAGTCAAGACGTAGATGGTTCTGTGGCATTCAAACTCTCAAAAAGACTTCAGTTTACAAGGATTGCGCTAGGGAAATGGAACAAGGTACACTTTGGCGACATCAACCAAAGAGTTTCTAACCTCCAAGCGGATCTAGAATTACTACATGCACAGGAACATTCTGGTCAAACTGATGAACAGATCAATGTTGTCACAACAGAACTTCATAAATGGGAGAAAATCAAAGCAGACTTCCACAAGCAAAAATCAAGGGATGTTTTTAATTAAAGAAGCAGACAACAATACCAAATACTTCCACACTTCCTGTATTAGAAGAAAAACAAGAAACAATATTGACAGTCTCAGGAGTAAAGATGGTACATGGGCTGTTAATAGAGAAGAGATGGAGAAACTGCTGACCTCTCATTTTGAAGAAATAAGTACCACTTCCAATCCATGTATAGATGATCATCATTATGGTGTTATCCCTCAAGCAATCACTCAGGAAGACAACAGGGCATTTCTAATGATCCCTACTGATGAAGAAATTCATAAAACTCTGAAGAAGATGGAGAGTTGGTCTGCTCTAGGACCCGAAGGATTTCCAGCCGGCTTTTACAAATCGCAGTGGGAAACAATGGGACAAGATGTGTGTGATATGATCAAGCAATTCTTCTCTACACTCAGAGAGCTCAACAAGACGTATATTTCCTTGATTCCTAAGACGAAAAAACTTACAAACCCTGTTGACTTCAGACCAATAGGACCGTGTAATACTTCGTACAAGATTATATCAAAGATTATCGTCAATAGAATGAAGCCTTTGATGGAGAAAATTGTATCGCCATACCAAGCAGCATATGTTAGTAGCAGACTGATCAATGACAATACCATCATTGCGCAGGAATTAATTCATTCAATGAAGCTCAAAGGAGGTAACACTGGATGGCTAGCTCTAAAAATCGACATGGCGAAAGCCTTCGACAGACTTGAATGGTGTTTTCTACTCAAAGTTCTAAAGAGTTTTGGGTTATCAGATGAAAGGTGTCAGCTCATAAATCAATGCATTAGCACAACATCTCTGGCAGTTATGTTAAATGGCACTCCTTGTACTTCTTATCCCAACACGAGGTCTTCGACAAGGTGATCCGCTCTCACCTTATCTATTTATTTTGGCCATGGAATTCTTATCAAGACAACTAACGGCAGCTCACAACAACAACAAAATTAAAGGGATCTCTGTTTCAAGGGAAGCCCCTGCAATCAATCATCTGCTTCGCAGATGATTGTCTTATCTTTACTCAAGTAGATATGGCATCAGTTTATGAACTGAAGGAACTAATGCAAATTTTCAGTGAGCAGTCAGGTCAGTTAATAAATTTTGAAAAATCAGCCATCTTTTTAGTAGCAATGTTGAAGAGGACTGCTGTATTTTCTTAAGGGAGATTCTAGGCGTCAAAATGATGAATAAAAATGAGAAGTATCTAGGCTCACCACTTCTTATTGGTAAGTCCAAGTCTGAGGCTTTTGATAATGTCAAACAAGCATTTGAAAGAAGACTTGCAAGCTGGAAGTCTAAGAATATGAATCAGGCAGCTAGAGCTAAAATGGTAAAGTACGTGCTCAATACAACACCACAATACCAAATGAGTACATTTAAATTACCTGTCACTCTACTAGAAAAGTTGACAACAATACAACGAAAATTCTTCTGGGGTTATTCTTCTAATCATGGTCACACTCCGATTGCTTGGGAGATACTATGTAAGCCAAAGTTAGAGGGAGGATTAGGATTCAGAGAGCTCGAAAGTCTAAATCAGCCATAACTCTCTAAACTGGCCTGGAGACTTCTTACTCAACCAAATGAATTGTGGGTTCAGTTGCTAAAAGCTAAGTACTTGCAGGGTAAGGATAAACTTCATGAGGTGAGAAGCAGGAAAACAACATCGTGGGTTTGGCAAGGGATTGAGGTAGGCAGAGATATTATACGGCAACATCATTTCAAGTTAGTGCATAATAAGAAATCAACACTAATTTGGTATGATAGATGGATCAAGAATCATCAGGTTCTCTTTGGGCCTGTTACAGAACTGGGTTCACAAATGATGTATGTCAAAGATCTTTTCAGGCAAGATTCGAACAGTTGGAATGTGGAACTCCTTCATCAATTATTCAGTGATGATATTGTACAAGAGATTTTACTTATCCCCATTGATCTCCAAGAGGAAGATGAACTCATCTGGCAACCAGCAAGGGATGGAAAGTTTAGCATCAAATCTTCTTATAAAGCAATAGTGGCAAACAAGAGCAAAGGACATGAGTCAAATATTACAGTACCAAAATCAGTTTGGAAAGATCTGTGGAATTTACAGCTGCCACATCGTATTAAGATATTCATTTGGAAGCTCTTAAAGGAAGGAGTCATGACAAAGAGGAAATTGGAAAAATTTAGTTATGGAGTGGCTAAACAATGCACAATCTGCAACAATGGTTTTGATTGCATAGAGCACTTGTTATTAGAATGTACTCATGCCAAAGCGGTATGGAGTATGTTCAACATCAACATTGATCAGGTTAGAGCATCTAGTACATCTGTAAAGGATTGGATCATCAGTTGGTTCGACAACCCGAACTACATCAACTCTCATAATGACCAAAAGTTCTGGCTCAATACAGTTACGACAACAAGTTGGGTAATGTGGAAAGAAAGATGTGAAAGCATTTATGAAGGAAGAGTAGTCAGACCCCTTACCACTCACAATATAATTAAATTTCACCTTACCAACTTTAATTGTACTTTGTCTCTTAATTCTGCAGGAAATATCCAGTCTAGGAGAGCTGTAACTGTCACCCACAATGATTGGAAACCGCCTCCCATAGACTATCTGAAGATAAACATAGATGCTTCTTTTGACCTGGAATCAAATGAAGTTGGCACTGGCTTACTTTTTCGTGATTGTGCAGGGAGTGTCAAAGGAGCCAAAGGAACATACATACGGAAAGCATTAGATGCAGAGGAGGCGGAATGCTTAGCTGCAAAGGAAGCAGTTCAGTGGGTGACTTACCTAAAGCTGAACAAAGTGATCTTTGAAGCTGATGCAGAAGTCGTAGTGATGGCAATCAATGAAGATGATTCTAGAGTTAGATGGGAGAATAAAGCTCATATTCAGGAGATAAGAAGACTACTACTCTCCATACATGAGTGGCAATTTACTTCAGTAGATAGAGAGCTCAATAGAGGAACTGATTTTATTTCTAAAGCAGTAAGGAAGGATAAGCTCACTTTAGAGCAATACTGTAATTTTGAACCTGCTTGGATTTCTTGTTTGATAGACAGAGACAACAACTCTGCAATTTATTGATCAATAAAAATCATCTTCGTATCAAAAAAATTATCATGAAAATCTCATTACAAGATAAAAGCTAGCCATTAACCAACCTAAAGAAAGCGTAGACAAAAAAGGTCAATGTGCCAAAGAAGAGAAACTCGAAGTGAAATTTTTTGTGATGTTGGAGTAAACTGATCATGTTAAATCACCTGGAAATTGTTGTTCCAAAATTTCATAGCAATTTATATCATAGAATTTCAGACTTTAGCCAAACAGTGTATATATATGAACAAAGGTTATAAGAGATTATCTAAGGCCGGTTCTAATGGAACCCATCAAACCCTCCCCTTTGCAATCCAACGTGGCCTAGCAAACCCAAAATTGGGCAGTAGTTGTCGATGGAAATTCCATCGTCGATGGAATTTTCATCGACCTCGATAGAAATTCCATCGTTGTCGATGGAAATTTCATCGACGATGGTTCTACCATCGATCAGATCACGCTCCAATCCAATGGTCTAATTCAAAGTGCCTATTTAATGCACCCCAAAACGTTTTGTTCTTCACATTCTTCATCACATTTCTCACATCATACACAAATTTACTCTGCTGCAATCAACAACTTCTGAAGCTAATTTTTTTCTGGCTCAATGGAGTATGAACATTATTCTTCGGATTCTTCTGATGAAGAGATGCAAAGAAGAATGATTGATTTTGATTCTTATGAAAAAAGAATTCTTCATATGCTGCAGGAAATTGATTCTGACTCTGATGAAGAAAGAGCGCAGTTCGACACTATGTTGGAGGTCTATACCGGCACAATACCTTCCGAACCTGAGCCAAAAGCGGTACAGTGTAGGCGATACACTTACCGTGATCGGGAATTCTACCTTGAGAAACGGATGCATGATTATTTCAATGAAGATTGTGTGTATTCCGACCAAGATTTTCAGCGTCGCTTCCGCATGCCCCGACACTTGACGAAATTTATTATTTCGGAGCTTGTAAAAGTTGAACCTCGCTTTGATTATCAGTTTGATTGTCGTAATGTTAGAGGTGACAGTCCGGAGCAGAAGGTTACGGCTGCCTTGAGGATTCTTGGTTACGGTTGTCCGGCAGATTCCCTTGATGAGTACATCCAAATGGGCAAAACAACTGCCTTCAACTATCTCTCGTAGTTTTGCGAAATTATGATTGATCATTTCGGTTCAGAGTATTTGCGCAAGCCCATCCAGAAATATATTCGAGAGATATTGAAAGTGAATACGGCGAGGGATTTCTCTGGAATGCTCGGTAGTCTCGACTGCATGCACTGGGTGTGGCAAGGGTGTCCAACAATGTGGGCTGGTCAATACAAGGGTCATTACGCTAAGCTAACTGTCATTTTAGATGCTGCGTCTACTGAAGATTGTTGGATATGGCATGCTTTTTTTGGTCTTCCTGGTTCACAAAATGACATTAATGTGTTGCATAAATCGCCTCTTTTCGAAGACCTTAAGAAAGTCCGAGCCCCCCCTGTTAATTTCAATATCAACGAACATCAGTACAGTAATGGGTATTATCTTGCTGACGGAATATATCCTAAGTGGACAACACTGGTTCAAGCGTTTAGGGGAGTGCCTTTGAAGATGGATTAGATGAAGATGAAGATGATGATGACGAGGATAAGGATTAATTGTTTTTATTAGTTTAGAGGATGAAGATGATGATTAAGTGTTTTTTTTTTTTTGTAATTTTTTTTTCGTTAGTATTAATGAAGATTAACTTTTATATAACTAGAGATTTTCATTAAAATTAAAGACAGTAATTACATTAAAAAGGGTGTGCCATGCCCTTTACAAAATATAGACCCAATATAGAGCCGTGCCGTTCCGATATAATTAGTAAAAAGGGTTTGCCAATCCCTTTCGCAAAATAATAAAAAAAAAAAAAACCGACCCAATATAATTAGTAAAAAGGGTGTGCCAAGCCCTTTTGCAAAAGACCATCCGATGATGGTAACACAATTGCCATTGTTGTTGAAAATCGGCAAACTGCCTTCTTTAATGATGATACTGATACTACTGATGATGATGATGATACACATTGCTGCCATTGATGATGATGATGCTGATACTTGATGATGATGATGATGATACACATTGATGCCACTGATGATGATGATGATGATGATACTGATGATGATGATGATACACATTTGCTGCCACTGATGATGATGATGTTGATACCCTTGACGATGCTACCCCCACTCCCCGTGAATGAAAATGATGATGGAGATGCTACTCGTCCGCCCAAGGACTGACCTCCTTCCCTTCAACGTCAGATGCATTATCGGCATTGACGGATGGGATAGCAGGTGCTCCTTGAATGTCAGACTCAAGAGCGGCAAGCCGTTCTTCCTCCATCTGCCGTTTGATCTGGTCGAAGTCCATCTTCCAGATGTACATTTGTTCCTCATTCATGTTAGAGGTATTGGCATTCATGATTTTATGCTTATCATGGTTATGCACATACTTCTCCTGGGAGAGGCGACTTTTTTTAAGTTCACCGTTCAGAACCCTGCGTTCAGCCGATCGTTCCTTGGAAGTTTCCTTGAGGTGGGCAGTATAGGCATCCATGTTGAAGCCTTTCCCCTCAATAACAGTATCAGCCTTTGCTTGTCGTAGCTTCTTGGCCTGGTTCCTACCACACAACATCTGGAACTTACGTGCATTTGCAGACGCCTTCTCAGTTGTCATACCTCCTCCACTACCTCCACTTCCTCCGCTGCCTCCACTGCCTCCTGCACCTTGTGACCCGATCTGTGAGGAAAATTGGGACGCAAAGGGCGAGGATGGAGACCCCTGGGAGTTAGGCGAACCTTGATTGTACGGTGAAGCTTTAGGAACCGACTTCAGCTGGAAAAGCATCTTTGGGTCATACTTAGGCAACACTTTCAAAATATGGTAACACTCCTCGTAGGCAAATGGTTTCCCGTGCTCTCTCTTCCATGCCTCGCGACACCTCCGTTCGACGTCCGTGTCACCCTGCCCACTTTGTCTTCGACGTTCAGCCTGCACAATGGCGGCAACAAACAGTTGCACCTGTGCATTGATGGTCACGAAGTGGTTTCACAAAGAAACTTCCGTACGACAAGTGACATTCATTGTCTCCTGCTCGAACTGGTCAAAGATGCTCCCCCACAATGTGGCCTTATCTTGATGAACACCGGTAATCGGATTTTCAGTAAATCGGACATAGTTAGAACATATGATCATGTTCTCACTTGCAGTGAAAGATTGGCCGCGACTTCCTCTCCCAGTCTTTCCTTCTCCCATTTCTTGACTATCCTCATCGTACACTTCAGGATCATATTGAGTAGATTGAGTAGCAGCTTGTTTCCCCTTGTTTTTTGCTTTGCCGCGTGCCATATAGAAGGTGTGCACAACGGAGGGTGTGTCCAATGCAAACAAATAGATAGCGGAGTGCGCAATTGTGGTAGATCTGAGAAAACTACTACAAATGTTGCGAAGGTGTGTGTTGATAAGCTTACAAATGAGGGTATATATAGGCTTTAACAAATCTGAGCCGTACATCTCTATCGATGGAAATAGTATCGTCGATGGAATTTCTATCGACCTCGACACTTTTTGTATCTGTCGATGAAATTTCCATCGACTATACTATTTCCATATGGCGTTGCAAAGTTGCAAAATTGCAACTTTGCAACGTCGTTTGGGCAGTTTGCTGGGTCCGTAGTCGCACAAAACACTCATATTGTGTGTTATTTGTGTCCCATAGGAACTGGCCTAAATGTCAGGATCAGGGTATTTGACCATAAGCAATAAGTGCCTTTAGCCAAACAGTGTATATGAACGATGATGCTTGCATAGAGTTCCTAGGTAGATGGGTGAACATTGGGTCGACCGTTGAAAACCAAACCACATCTCTGCAGCAGCATCAAGAGAACGAGCTATTAAGATTGCGTGTTAATGGGCCTTTAATGATTTACAAGAAGATTTTTACAAGTCACACATATGAATGGCCTTCAAAGTTGAAGGCAGTATAAATAACCAGCACATACCCAGGTTGTAGACACCTGACAACTGTTTTCCTTTCTCACCTGAAGCAGGAATGTTTGCATATAACATAAGTAAGGACTTGTAACCAGTGTAAGAAACATGCATGAGAAAAGGTAACAAGCTAAGAGATTGATTTCACATCCAGTAAGTCTGAGGAAAAAAGTGAAAAAGCTAAAGAATTCATACAAATTCTGGAACACAAAATATACATACATACACGGATTCAACACTACTAACCATGTGTAATCAAATTTGTTTGTCAGTCTTTACTGCAATTAGCCTTGCCATATGATCACTCATCGTCGTCATCTTCATTATAATCATCTTCTTCTTCCTCCTCCTCCTCATCATCGGTATCATCATCATTCTCTTCTTCTTCGTCTACACCTTCATCGTCTACTATGAACCCACCTAGAGTTTCATCATCTTCGTCTTCATCATTAGCATGTATTGTCTTCTTGCGGGATGAGTTTTTACTACTACCCACATCTTGAATTTTACCGTTCTTATCCTTAGATCTTGTTTTGGGTCTTTTACCCAATCCTAATTTTGATATAGTGACTTTCTCATCTTCACTCTCACCTGTCCAGTCGTCGTCATCTTCCATGGCATTATCATTCTTCTTTCTCCCAAACCTTTTTCTCTTTTTAGACCTATTTTCTTCATCATCCTCACTATCTTGTTTTTGCTCTTCTAGGAACCAGTCCATATCCTTGATCCCCCGAATTTTATGTCTAGGAAAGTTGTCAAACTCATGACCCATTTTCAAGAACCCAAACTCTGCATTTCAGAAAGATATGAAACTTGGAATCAGTACCACAAACAACATATCCAACAACAGCCTACAGATACCTCCAAATCCCTGATATGAAAGTAAACAATGCAACTCTTGGATTTAGCTAAAAAAGACCAGCAAAAGTGAAATTGTTGAAATGCAACACCCTATACATTGGCAATGGAGACGTTCATAAGTAGAACCACAGTTCGAACATTTGAATTATACTCTGATGAACAAATGAATTTAGATGAATACTTGTTTCCGATATAAATGACTTCAAAGCACTACAGGAAACTAAAAAACACATTTTCCAAGCTGTAAACAGAAGAGGCAAACATTGATATTGTTGGGACGGCGGTGCAAGAGCATGTTTGCCAGAGCAACTCAAGAGACTGCCTAGTAAGAGAAACTGCAAGACTAAGTGCTACACCTAAAATCTCTTATATCATTTCACCACTTCATAAAATCGCCTATTTCAGTTAACCAAATTCAATTACGGATTACCCACGACACTTGCATCTCTGACCCAACAATTTGGTACCAGAGCTTGTTCAATCCATATGGGGCGTGATAGTTGTGGGCGGGAACCGAAATCATGTATGAACCGAAGTCATGTATGAAGTTTAAAGAAGTAAGAAGATGCAAGGTATGACTCAATTATCAATACATTTAGATTTTATTGCGTGTTCAGGTTTCTACAAAAATATCCTAATGGATACAAAGTAGCTCTTAAGTTCACAAAGCGAACAAGTCAAGCCTCAAAAATGACAGCATTAGTCCATACAGACCGTATAATCCTAGAAAGTAAACAAGCCAAATGCAACTACTAATCTACTTAAACCATATAAATGAATTCAGCAGAATAACAGTCTAACTAAAACATCTTCCTATCTATAAATCGAATTCCAAAACATCGATACAAAGTAGTTCTGTGCATATGCAAGTACTTAAATCATACTAAACACTAGTAAACATTGTTCTACTACTCAAAAACTAGCATCTCTAAACTCGGTTTGGTTCTACTCATTCTACCATCAAACACTTATCAGTAATCCATAACCTTCCCTAACTATTAAAACCCATAATGAAGCTAGATTACCAAATCAATACCGATTGAAATTAATCGGCTAATTCCCAAATTTTAATTCAAATTATAGAAAAAATAAATCTAAAAATCAAACCTTTAACAGGGTCAATCTCTGAAGCATCAAACCCTCCACCCTCCTTATCTCCAACACTTGGAATACTTTCTGCCATTTCTGTATCCACCGGAATCCTTTCAATTCTGTCCATTTCAACCCTTTTTCCTTCCTCTTCTGACTTCCTCTCAAAACCCCCAATTTTCTTCAAAGTGAAAAAAATGGGATTTTTACAAGAAACACAAAATCCATCACCAACACTCAACTCACCCTTTTCAGAATTCCTGAAAACCCTTATTTCTTTGGTATCATTACTCAAGACCCAGATTGGATTTTTCCCCAAAACTTCAAAACAAACCCTAGATTCTTCATCATTTTTGGAAATTCGAAGTGAAATGTGTCTGCGAGAAACAGTTCTATCATCAAATTGAAAGCCTGAACCTCTACCGAACTCTGTGATTGAATGCTTATTAAGTTGAAGTTTGGTGCCGTCTTCACCTTCGATCTCCATTAGATTTGTTCTCCCACTCCAGAAAGGCGGTCAGATATTTGAATAA
>JAJJMA010101231.1:27415-53288 GCA_023529015.1 Papaver nudicaule
ATTTCTTCGGACGGGCGGCCCATACACCGTGGCAGCGGTCATCTAGTGGTAGAGTACACACATCGTGAGTGTTGTATGCGCACTAATTTTTAGAAATTACACTATAGCTACTCCCGCAGATGAACAGATCTCGAGCATCAGAAATGATTTTTTGCACTATACTGTACTAGCACGTTTTTTTTTTTTTTTTTTTTTTTTTTTGCAGCAGTGGAGTGGCCGACGGAGAAGGCGATTTATTTTCTTTTTCCGTGACGTTTAATGACTTCTTTCCAAGTTCCCTACATAAGCCATGCCCATTTGCCCATGTCTTCGACACCTGCAAACGAACGACTAGTAACCCGGTTCTGCTGAACAATCGAGCTGCTTCGCCCCCGGGTTGGTCAAGGTCATTGTCTGATTTTTGGTCATAGATTACACTCTTTAAGATGGAATTATTAGAAGCAGTTCAGCCATTCTAAAGACTTGGCACGAAGAGCCATCATTATATCAAGGCCATGGCAGAATTTTTCTGGACCCCGTGATTGTTTTTGTGCATAAGCACGAGATGGCATCTACCCAGGATTTGCAACTATTCCTTAAGTAGCTCTTTCAGCATCTCTAGAGTGAGGGACTTCCCGAATGACCGTACCGGGGAATTCTACCGTACTCCGTGCAGCTATTGCTGTTGATCCTGCAGACCAAAGGTTCAGGCCAGATTGTAGGTAGTGGGTGAGACGTTTTTTCTAGGGTATTTGTTGTAGCAAACAAAGATAAATATTTTCCATCGCTCAAAGTGTACGTGTTCTTCGTATTGATTAAGAATCGGTCATTTGGTTAAATTTGTTTGTATTAAGTGGGTCGGATTTGATTTTACCTGACCCATGAATCTGTCTAAATGTGGGTCGAACGTGAGCTATGGGTAAACCCTCGTATAACCGAATTTGGACCCGAATCTTTGTAATTACTCTGTTTCTCCTTATAAGCTTTGGTTTCTTTAATCTGATCGAATTTCTTAATTGGAAATGATACAAATGTTGGTTCTGTCAGCATATAGTTGTTACCTTCGTTTACTTACAGAATTTGAAGTATATAACGTGTTGATTGGATCAATTCTATGATCTTGATCAGATTTGAATTCTGATTTTTTTTCTTAATTAACAGGTTAAATCTGCAAAATCAATCTTATTTATAAAGTTATGGATATAACTCAACTAATAAACCCGTCTCTTAGTGAAGGGGAATAGGGGATCCAACGAACTTATGAAGTACATATTCTGACCCATCTAAGCTATGTTGGAGTAAGATCCTAACACTGAATTTTAAGGTTTGAGGCCTAGTTAGCAATTCGGAATACGTACACAAGTTCGGGACGGCAAACGTACGAGTATTATACGGATTCGGAGAATTCAAATTCGGTCAAAAATCCGGTCAACGGTTCGTTGTTCGGCAGTAATTCGGAACGGTATACGTACGTGTATAATTCGATTTAGAAATATAGGTTCGGCATTGAAAATTCGGTAGATATTAAAATATTAATAATCAACATTTTAGCAGGAAGGTGTTAAGAAAGTGTGATTTTTTGACTTAGATGAACTATATTAAATCTATAACAGATCTGCTCGTCAAAATATGAGCGGTGCAGTGGTTGAATCGGTGACCTCATAGACAGGGGGTCATATGTTCGAACCTTAGGGGCAACAATTTTTGGAAAAAAGTTTATAAAGAAGGGGGATTGATCCTTGGGCTTCTATAACGACCTTTGATAGCTGTAGAGCAATGGGCCAGTAGGTTAGTGGGCCAAATTATGTAATCAGTTAGCCGAATTAAGCAGCCGTCCAATTCGCGTATCCGTATAATACGCGAACTATTCGCTTAGCCCATAAAAACCGCGTATAGGGTTCGTAGTTTGGTTAGTTCGGACGATTGGTTCGCGAAAAGTATTATTCGGAGAGTTCGCGAATAATACGCGCGAACTTACTAAGTAGGGTTTGAGGAGCATGAAACAAGATGTTGTGAGGAAAACATTTGTTGGGACTTGGGAGTCCTTTTGTGACAGTGAAATGATTTGGAGTAGTAAGGGGGGGTTCGATCTGTCAAACCCTCCTCTCCCATGTTGTTTATTCAATTCCAAGGAGACGAGAAATGTTCATCTTTATGTCGGCCTATGTTGTGTCGCTAATGACCATAGTTTTGTCGGGCGCCAAAATGTTGTGTCGCTAATGAGTAAGAAAATTGTCTTGAGTTTGAAGGTTTTTGATGAAAAGAAAACAAGGTGTTGTGAGGAAAATATTTATTGGGAGTAGTAGTTGCAGTTTCCTCCTGAGAGGAGTGATGGAGTTTGATTTGGAGGAGAAAGACAGGAGCCAAAGAGACTGGTTTCTTAAGATAAGACTTCACAAGTGGGAGGTGCTGGGTTAGAATCCTCAAAGGCTCAAACCCCTCTTATCCTTTACTGTACTAGGTCTATACACATCAAACCTGTTGCGCGTTCGAAAGTTCCACTGTGCAATTGATTTTTATGTGGTGCTGCCAAAGGTGTGTAGCTAATGATGATCATAGTTTTTTCGCCAAGTGACACTGGCTAGGTTGTGCGACCAACAACTTTCGCGCAGCAGATTTCTAGTCTCCATATGAGTTTTACCATGGTGTTCGAACCCTAAAACCCTCCTCTCCCATGTTTTTTATTCAATTCACTTGAGATGAGAATTGCTCATTTTGATCATTGATTTTTATGTCGGCCTATATTGTGTCGCTAATGACCATAGTTTTGTCGGGCTGAAACTGTGATTTCTTTGGGAATTCTACAGTGAATTAACTGAACATCTCATCCATAGTTAGATTCATTAACCCACTTTGAAAGAACACTATTCAACAAAATGTATTACTGTACTTTGCGGTCAAGAAGTGTGGCTAAAAGGCCAACAATGGAACTGATTCTTCACAATCAAAATATAACTACTCTGTGATCTATTGTTGTTTTTGTTGTAGTGTCTGCATTCTCATTGACTATGACGGAATTTATCATACCTAAATTTAAGATGTATTATCCTTTCATTGATTTTGCAAACTCAACAGATTGCCATCATAAGAAAAAAGCATGAAGAACAATAATTCTTCCATATCCTGAAAAATCATGTAGTTCTTGAAGTTATTTTCAGCTTTAGAGCAAATGCAAATTTAGAACATCAGATGAAGAATTGTGACACAATATAGGACACACTCATTTAAATTCATGAGGTTTGCAAATCCATTCAACTTTATTTATTCAATTCTTGTTACAAAAAAAACTAACAAGCAACCATAAAACATTTGGGAAAAGTAGTACTTTTTTTTTTTAGAAAATTTATCAAATAATTTTGACAAGAAATTCTATCAGTAGAACCTTTTTCCCCAACTAAGTAGATGAATTATACAAGAAATCTCCAATCACGAAGCTATAAAACGTTGTTGACAAACATCGAATCAACTTAACCTATAAATTCATTGGGTGTTGAGGATTCAAATGGATATACTTTTGAGAGAAAATATCATTTTGTGTTTGAATATATGAATTAACATAATACCCATACTTATTAAGTACCTCCATTACAATCATTTTGCGGAAAGACAAAGTAGATCTACACCACAGAGACAGAGATTGCAAGGGTATATTTCGTTCGATTGAAGTCTTAAGAGTTGAGAGAGATCCCCTTCTTTATATAGTAGTCATCTTTCAAAACCCTATGACCTAACCGACAAAGCCCATGGCACCAAAGTCCAATATAAGCTGACTTTGGTCGAGAGCTAATCCTTAATTAACACATGGCTCTTTGTAGGTTAATAGTTTTTTTTTGAAGCCTCTCTATCATTTGGAGCGGCCCCTAAATCAACCAATTACCTTAAATGAGAGACGCAACAAGCAAATTCATCAACAAGAATGAAATGTGGTTGGTACCAAAATTATTTGTTCAATTTGCACTTGCCATATATATATCAGGCTTTCAATAAAGCCACACAAAGTAAGTGAGATACGGACGTTATAAACGAATTCATGGTCAGGGCTTAAGATCTTCATAACAATTGGATGAGAAAAAGCTAAACTACTGAAACAATGCTAGTAACAACCGAGTGAGAATGAGAAAAGAGAAAGAGATATGCAATAGCTCCTCCTGTTTTATATCTTGTCGTGGAGGTTCATCATGGGCATCATCGAGTAGTTTCCAAACATCCAAGAGCCCATCCATGCTGTTGCATTCTCTTATTTTTATGTCGGCCTATGGTGTGTCACTAATGACCAATGATTTGTCGGGCGACAAATGTTAAGTCGCAAACGTGGAATAATTTCTTTTGGAACTTTTATAAGTGAATTAGCTGAACTCAAAGACACTGCTCACTAATTTCTTTGATATTGACACTGCTCTCCAAACTCAAAGACCCCCAACTAATAAACCTGATGTCTACATGGCTGCTGAACGATTTAGTAATTCAAAGATTGAATTGATAAAACAAAAGAAGATGATTTTACAGACTCCAGACTTGAGCTTATATAGCTCTCAAACAAAGAAGAAGAAGACTCGTTCAACTCTAGTCTCACACGTGCTTGTCACACGATTACAGACACACAAATCTTACACTCTCATTACACTCCCTTATTACCTGAGTTTGACTTGCACACGAACATAACACACACTCACCAGCACAACCTCTACACTATTACCCTCCCTCAATCACAAGGAGGCTAAAAGTCTACTTGAGATTGGAACATAACACACACTCACCAGCACAACCTCATTCCTGCTGGAGTTGCAGTAGCTGGTGCAGGTTTAAATCTTGCAGGAGTTGGTACAGTAGGAGAGCAAGGACAGCAGTTGGTGCAGGTTTAAATCTTGCAGAAGTTGGTGCAGTAGGAGAGTAAGGACAGCAGTTGGTGAAGTAATAGTTGAGACAACAACAGTAAGTAGTAGTTGGTGAAGTAGTTCAAAATCAGCTGTAGCAGGGCATCTGATACTTGACAGCCATTTTCATGAAGTAGTAGGTGGAGTAGATATAGGTACAGTGAGTGAAGGATATAGCTGTAGTAGTTGGAGTAGATATAGGTACAGTGAGTGGTAGATATAGCTGTAGTAGTTGGAGTAGATATAGGTGCAGTGAGTGGAAAATGGAGTAGATATAGGTGGATATGCACATCACTGACCAACAAGAGATGAAACAACATTCTCCATTAAAAACCATGAGTTGGTGATATTGAGTGGATACTCCAACAGTAGTAGTAGTAGTAGATGCAACAGTTGCAGCAGGACACACAAGCTCTGATACCATGATAGAAACACTTGGGCTTCACACTCAAAACCAATTGGCAATGAGTGGAGTGGCCCTCATGCTTATATGTAGGATCCTAGTTAGGGGTCTAAGCAATGTGGGACTAAGGTCTCCAACATGCCCCCTCCACATGTAGGGTTCCGAGGAAAGAGGAGGCCTCTACAATGTGGAATAGTATGGTTGCCCTTTCCCTATTGCCCTTTGCCATCTTGGGTCTTACGGGTCTTACAGGTCTTACGGGTCTTATGTCACATACTAGGCCCATAGCTCTGATACCATAATAAATCTGATGTCTACATGGCTGCTGAACGATTTTGTAATTCAAAGATTGAATTGATAAAACAAAAGAAGATGATTTTACAGACTCCAGACTTGAGCTTATATAGCTCTCAGACAAAGAAGAAGAAGACTCGTTCAACTCTAGTCTCACACGTGCTTGTCACACGATTACAGACACACAAATCTTACACTCTCATTACACTCCCTTATTACCTGAGTCTGACTTGCACACGAAAATAACACACACTCACCAGCACAACCTCTACACTATTACCAACCATAGGCATTGAAGCTTTGGAATGAAGGGAAACATCTAGAATTGCTCGATTCCCACTTGATAGACCCTGAGATGCATCAAACTTGCACTATTTTGTGTTCAGGAAAATGTAGCTGAAACACCAACAATGGAATGGATTGTTCACATTCAAATAACTATTCTAACGCTCTTTCAGCACTTGACACCGTCTGCATTCTTATTGAAGGGACGATGTCGGAATTCTACACGTGGTCACTTACAGTATCATAGCTGAATTTGAGGTCAGGGAAAGATTTTGTTCATCTGGATTATTTGATTTCACTGGTTGTGCAACCTGAATAGACTACCATTATATAATAAATGAAGACATGAATTCTTATATACCCCGAACAGTAATGTAATTCTTGAAGTTGTTTTTAGCTTTAGAGCAAATGCATATTCGGAAGAAAAATGAAGAACGTTGCACAATATAGGACACACTTATGACTCATTCAAATCATTATGCAAATCCGTTCAACTTTATCATTCCTCGTTACATAAACTGATTCAAACAACCATACTAAAATTAGGAACAAGATTTCTCATAGGAAATTACATCAAGTTATCTACCAGTAAAGCCTTTTTCTCCAGTTGATTATAGCAACTAGCAAGTGACTGAGGAACATCCAATTGCCTATATCTCCTTCCCTAAGATAACACAATTCAGAATAATTAAATATCGATTATTCAAACGGATATACTTTCGAGAGGAAATATCATTGTGTGAGGAAATATCATTATGTGTTTGATTGAGAGGATATACTTATTCGCAACCAGTATCTCCGTAACCTCTGTTACCTCCATTAGGCTAAGTCTAATGGGAGTGCTACTTCCCTTAAAAAGTAGCATGACACATCAGCAAAGTAGCAAACCAAGTCTAATGGGAAGTGCTAGACACATCAGCTAAATTCTACTTCGGCGCTGAATAATATAGCTGTGGGGCGCTACATGATAAAGCGCCAAATAATCTCAGCCATCAGATCTGGAACATATGTTATTAGCCATCAGATCTAGTGAGAATATTCGTTTGGGCGCTATATCATTGAGCGCGAGTTCACTTTTTGGGCGCTACATCATTGAGCGCCTAAGTATAATTCAACTTCCACTTCCCTTATTTAAGGGAAGTGGAAGTTGAAGTTGGGGTTTAGGCCACGCTTTTAAGGGAAGTTGAATCCCCATTAGACTTAGCCTTACAAAGTATATCTACTGAAAAGGCAAGGTTTTTTTCCGTTTGAATGAAGTTTTAAGATTTGAGACACTAAGAGCAAAAGCAGTGGTTGCATCAAAACTCAAAACACCAAGTGCCAATTTTGGGTTTTGTTATGAGATTAGGTATTAAAAACTACAGCGGTCCCACAAAAAATCAAGTCTTAAATTTGGGTACCGGATAAACGTGATTGTTTTTGACGTATTTATCTTCCACGGTAATAAAAATCACGTATATTACTATGTTATATTCAATCACGTCCACCGCTTAACGTTAAACTATATCACGTTTTATGTGAAACATTATTTTAGTTTACGTGTTTGTACTTGACGTTTTTTTTATTTGCGTTTACACTAACGTGGTTTTTAACCACGTTTTAAAGAAACGTAAACAAAATTCACGTTTCAGACCTAGGTTATATCGACCACTCTATCATCTTCTTCAGACAAAAACCATTTTCTTCTGCAGCAGAGCAAATTCTTCTCAACGCAGAGATTGACTCCACCAAAAACACCAGATCTTCATACCTAACCATTATTTGAACGTCACAACATTCATTTGAAGAACGAGGTTTGAAAGTAGTTGTAAATCTTTGTTTGGCTTGTGCTAAATACCCTGGCAGAGATGTTGATAAAAGCCCTAGGTGGTAATCTCCCCCCTCTTTAAGGCAAGCAAGATTATCAAAACCTTTACGTTTCGTTACCGTCGGATCTCTAAACTTTAAAACCCATCCGTTGGATCTGAAGTAAAAACCAACCAAAATTCCGTTGTGATAATTGATGTGTACCGTTAGATTTCAAACCAACCAGAGACTATGGCCGTTAGATCCTGATGGTTTCGTTCAACGAGGAATAGACTAAGTTAACCTTCCAGTTTCCATTTTGTTTCAGATTCTTTCGTAATATTTAGTCCTATAAGGGGTAGTTTGGTATCAGAATTTTCTTCTCTTTTCTCCAATCGGGAAAATTCTTCTTTCTCCTGCAACTCTACTCTTCCACAGCAGCAGCAGCACCACCACCCTCCTCCACCCCCTTCAACGTTCTGCTCGATCTCTTTTTAATTCACCGCCACAGCTACCAACTTATTCCTCTGTTCTTAATCTCACGGTGATGATGTTCACAAACTTTATTCCCTCATGGTATGTTTTTACTGATTTGATTTACAATTAGGGTTCCTAATTAGAGATTGATTATTTTTTTATGATTTGATTGGATTGAATTGCATAGTTAACTGAATTGATTGGATTGGATTGAATTTATTGGATTGAATTGATTGGATTTGATTGGATTTATTGGATTGAATTGATTGGATTGGATTGAATTGATTGTAGTTGTAAACTTAGAGTGCTTATTCTGACTGAGTTGATGCTGTTTTCAACATTTGTAAGTATGTGATGTGAACGACTCTGTGACTGTCTTTTGTGTATGTGTGTATGAACCTTAAGTAGTTAACGTTGGGTGTAAATTTGTTATAAAAAAAGGGAAGCTTCTGTTGTCAACTGTAAAGTGCTCCAAAAAAATGATAAGATAAATGCATTCTGAAACATCAAGTGTTTCTTTCAGATCCCATCTGTGTAATGCGACGCATCTGCTTTTGATGGGGACAAGGCGATCACAAGGTGTAGCCATGATCCTTTTGAGAAGCTCAGTTTCAACTTGATCTCAACGTAATGTGTGCTGCTACTTCGGTATATGCTCGCCGTTCCTTCATAGAATCCAACTATGCAACAATAAGAAACTAATGAAATCCCAAGGTTTTTATACTTTATTTGCTTCTCTTTTGGATTCCTTTATTTGCTTCATGTCAAACTAGGAACATAATTAACTGAATTGAATGGTTTGAATTGCATAGAATTCTTTCACAGGCATTGTCGAAAATCACCACGACCACTACCAAATGTTTCCACTATCAAAGCAGCCTGCTCTGATACCATTTCGCACCTAGAAATTTACCATAAGAAGGAAAAATAGTGCACATCCCATATAGGTTCTATGGTCTTTTCTCATGTATGAGACATGATGAAAATAACTTTGTGACCTAGCTAGCTATCTTGGTTTTTGAATTTAACCTAGTTGTCATCTAATCTATTCTGATCTGATGTATGTCAATTTTTGGTCTTTTAGTGTTTTGATTATTCGTCAAAATAGTGTAGTGGACTATGCAATGTTACATGTATCAAGATCAAGTAAGTCAGCAACATATGCGAATTAGTTATGGATAGAATTCATTCATGCTAAAGTCATAGCCATACCATAATGTTGTCGTGTTTTTCTGGGTCACTACCAGGCTTGCTATAGATGCAGTTCAGATCCCGGAAAATGTTCTCTTTTTGAGATTCGAGTTCAAAATTGCAACCTGAATTAGGGACATATTAAACAGATCACTCAAGAAAGAACAGTAGTGTACTAAAACCAGAGATTAGCAATTGAGATTCTCAAATAGGAATACGATAAACTAGATATAAGATAATCGAGACACCAATGTACAGTCCAGAAAGGCTACTTTCTGCAGTTATCTCATTTTTTTGTGGAGTTAAGTTCTCTCAGAATCGTGTATGTTTCATCAGATGGACAAATTTACTTGGCAGACCATAAATTTTTTTCTTGGGTGCTTATACTTGCTTCTTATTTTCCTTACAAATTACACTTACTCTTTGTATGATCCTGTGGAACTGTTGTTCCAAATCTTTTGCAGGTTCTTGGTTTAGATGGTAAGTAGCGTAACCAAATGTGTGATTCAGCTGTCTTTGAACTCCTAATTATTTTTTGAAGTTACATATCTGTTTGACAATACGTTGTAATACAATTTTCTCTGGTCATATTTTTTTCGAATGAAAATGCATGTGAAAAATACAATATTTTTCTGACGTGCAACGCACGTGCACTCAACTTGTCAAGTATAATCTGAATAATCTTCAATCCCCAACCCAAGTTAAGTACTGCCTTGATTTCTTCTTTATGTATATGTAATTGTAATTTTAATTAGGTTCAAATTTAGGGTTTTCTGGGTGTGGTGATTGTATTAAATAGGGGTTATTCATGCCGTTTTGATTACAAAAGATTGAAATTGATGATGGGTTATTGTTAATTTGGATTACAGGTGGGTTAGGAGCTTGTTTAAATTTGCATGCATACCCATAGCAGCAGCAGCTACTGATTTGGGTTTAATCTTCCTCAGAAATCTTCTTCTTTCAATTCTCTGTCGGATTTAAACAGGAGTTCAGTTTAAGGTTTGTGTTTTCCCCCTGTTTTAGTTTACTGAAATTTAATTGGGATAGTAATTGTTTTTGTTTACTGCTGAACTATATAGGGGTTGTTTGTTTTTTTTTTTTTTTTTGGGTGGTGTTTGTTGTTTTGTTTATGCTCAACATGTTATCTGAAGATGACATGGATGGTTTACCCTTAACTTTTGATCCATAATGTTGTCTTTCATCCATTGCAGGGGTGATTACAACTCCAATCCATATCGACTAGTGCAGACAATTTTATGATTTAAGTTCCCACGTAATGAATATTTGATGTATTAAGTTCAAAGTTAGGAGTTGCTTGTTGTTAATTGAATTGCTAGAGGTATGACACAAGTGTATCCTCCCTTAAATGAATTTCTTCCTTGTTTCTTGAAGCTTTATGTTAATTACTGTAGATTACTGAATAACCAATAGAGTGGAACTTAGATTGTGCATGCGATTAACGACGTTTGAAAGAGCATCGTCATGACATCTTATCTTATTGTAAATGTTTTCCATATTTATGACTCAGGTCATGACTTGCAGACCACGGTGAGATATTTGTATGAATCTTCCAGCTCTTCGCAAATTGGATAACATGCTTCTTGTAAGATTCCTCTTCCTTTTTTTTTTCTTCATTTTAGGCAGGAACTGTTATTGAAACTTCTTATAATCTCCAACAGGAAATACTAGATAGTTTTAGAGCCACGCAATTCTGGATAGAAGCTCCAAATGCCGATGGCTCGGCCTCTTTCCGTAGGCCCTTGCATCGTCAAGAGGAGAAGTGGTGGCTACCTGTACCTCGCGTACCACTGGGTGGTCTCCAGGAAAGTTCACGGAAACAGTTGCAGCATAAGCGTGATTGCACGACCCAAATCCTTAAAGCTGTCGTGGCTATTAACAACATTGCTTTAGCTGAAATGGAGGTGCCTGAATCATACTTAGAAGCTCTGCCAAAGGTAATATGAACCTTACTTGTAATCAGTCTCCACTACAGTAACCTCTAAGTAAAAATGCAGGCTTGAATGTTTGATTTTGTACGTATCAGAATGGAAGAGCTAGCTTGGGAGATGTCATACACCGTTATATTACATCAGATCAATTCTCTCCAGAATGTCTTCTCAATTGTCTCGATCTAACACCTGAGCACCAGGCTCTAGAGATTGCTAATCGTGTTGAAGCCTCCATATATGTGTGGCGGAGAAGAACAAACATGAGAACTGCACACAGTACTAACCGGGCCATCTCAAAATCATCGTGGGAGATGGTCACAGATTTGATGGTCATCGGAGATAAGAGGGAATTGCAAGAATTATCAAATTTAACAATGTAGAGTCTATGGTTTGTTTACTGTTTTGCTTACATTTTTTTTTTTTTGGCTTTACAAATTCTTTGTTCTTTCTTCGGTCGGCCCACTCCCACCGTGGTAGCGGTCATCTAGTAATATTTCAATAGTAAATGATACAAACGAAATCAAAAGTAAGTACCAGAAAGATAATCTTGAAGATGATTGAGGAAGCTCTACATTTCCATGACACTCTTCGCTTTAGGAGCATATAAAGAGTAAACAACCGATTGTCTTTTAGCTACTTCAAGTTGAGATTTCCCTTCTGAGAAGGCGGAAGAAATCGATGAAGGATCTGAAAGGTTCTTATTCTGATGGAACCCATCAATAGTTCTTCTCTTAGCATACTCCCTGATATTATAGTCTGAGAAATTTTTGGACGTTCTTAGTAAAGACCTGAAGAGAGATAGAATTTGAGCTTTAGCTGGTGTTGGAGCAGCCATTAGAATGGAGAGGTAGGGAGAGAGTGCAACAAAATTGTGCCCTAGATTTTATACTAAAGGAGACGTGTTTTATTTTCTTTCTTTCGGGAAGGACTTTAGTTGGTCAGAGGCCCAGTTGTTTTTAGTTAGCAAATTTGTCGCGTTTTTTCTACCATCCCCGCATCTGAAAGTGGAGAGGTGGGTGGTGATAAACATGTACTGTATTTTCTTATTTCCATGAGATGAGACTGTGAAAGATGCAGTTCAGCATCTATTGCGAGTTGTAGTCTACTCTTTCGAGTTTGGTGTTGGCGTGGAAAATGCATCATTCATGGGATAGGTCAGGTCAGGTCATGATGGGTTTCAGATGAAGACTAGAAGAATCTGACCTTGTGATAGAAACCGCTTTAGTTGGCCCTTAATGCAATGACTCTTGATTCCTTGTCAAATTACTATGTTCAAAACAAAAACCAAATACAGTAGTCCAGTACGTCATTCTCTCAACATACGTTGGTAAGGTAAGGTACATAATAATGACTTGAAAATATTTGAGATTCAAGTAATGATATCCTTCTTGGTATTTGAGATGACCAATCAAAATTCAGCAAACAAATCATCAAATCACAAACTAACTACCACATCTCACACATACACAGAGTAGACAAAGAAAGGGCAGGAGCCCATACAGAACAGACTCATCATGATTTGTATGTATGCTAGTACTATTCTGCTCTGACGTTCTGTTCGTTCATAACCCATGGATCTCACGTTATCTACCCCACCGTGCACTCGCTATTAAAGTTCCCTTATTTGCCTTTTCTCTTTGCCAACACTCACTTCTTCACCACCACTCTCTAGCTCTTTGTAAATTCTGATATGATATTTTCATTTGCATGGACTAGTCCTGTCAAATTTTTCCACAGCTTTCTTGAACTTCTTGCTTAGAGAATTATGTAAATTTAGAACATATAGTACTTGAATTTTGAAAGACTAGTATGGACTAGATCTCGAATTATTACTACGTTGGTTATAATGTAGATCAGTGGGTATAATTTCCTACAAACTTACATACAGTATCAAATTGATTAAAATCTTTCAATTTTTATTTTGAATTTGTTCAATTGTTGTAAATGCAACAATTTTTTTAGATACCAAGAAGGTCCCTCGTTGCATTCTTGTTGATGTTTGTATTGTAGGTTCTTTCGGAGGATAACAGGCGGGTAATTGTTCCGGAATTTGGCAACAAGTTGGTTCTTCTGGCAGATGAGGTAGCTACTGTTAAATAGTACCACATCGCCTAGGACAACCTAGGTGATGTAGTTCATAAGCCTTAGGCAATCCTATCCTTGTAAGCCGGTTTTCAAGGATAGTTAGGCCCATGGGTTTCTTGACATGGTATCAAAGCTAGGTTCCACCCCACTCAACGCACACCCGAGTCCGCGGTTTCCGCACCGCTCCGTCCTGCCGTGGTTTCCGTACCACTCTGCCTTGTGTTCATGGCTTCCGTGCCATCCTGCCTGTGTGCCCTAAGCGTCGAGGGAGGGGTGTTAAATAGTACCACATCGCCTAGGACAACCTAGGTGATGTAGTTCATAAGCCTTGGGCAATCCTATCCTTGTAAGCCGGTTGGACTTGAACTAGTGCCGGGAGTAACCCATAGATTTATAAAAGTTAGTAATTCAGCTCTGCATGTTGATTCCCTCAATAGACAATACATAACCTAGATGGTAGTTATTATAAGTGCTTGCTAACATTGATCTATTTATAAGGTCTACCAAGAAAGTACAGGAAATTATGTATTGATGTGACATCATGTCAAAGGTTTATGCAGCAGTTGGAACTTGGAAGGGCGGAAGATGCAGAAAACATATGAGAAATATGATGATTAATCTAGGTTCAAGGAAGCCGGCCGGAGCTCAGTATTTGTACAAGATGAAAGCATAAATAATTACCTCAAAGCAAAACCAGCATGATGAGTATGCAAGAGTTTGGCACAGACTATTTGTGCAACTCAATATCCAAAGGCCGCCAGGGGTGAAGTCTAGCTCTCAGTGGAAAACTAAAACTCCTGAGGTTTATGCGTCAAACCGACCAAGCCATAGTTCTTTCCCTAAAGGCTAAAGGTTCACATTGTCAAACGTTTATCTCCAAGTAATTCCAAGGCAGAACCCACAGATTTAGCATCACCCATCGCAGGCGTCTTAAAAACTTAATAAGGAGGGCTGACTTTAGGGATGTGTGCAAATGACAAAAGCTTGATTGCTCATTTAGCAAGCACTTTTATTTTTATTTTATTTCCCCAATCAGCAAAGCAAACAGTTTTATTGATCAAAAAAAGTAATTGGCAACGGGGAAGCCATTATGCATTGATGTAGCAGCTGTAGACTGCTTGTACTCTGTTTAGTTCATTCACTTTCTTGGTGTTGAACTATTTTTTCTAATATATCGTCCTTTTTGAGTAAAAATAAAAAATCAAAAAAAGGGGCACGAAAGACTGGTACAGAGGATTCCAATTAGCAGGGAAATTATCATGGGAATAATTGGCAACTTTACATTACATTCGTTGTGGCATCATGTTACGGGACTAAATAAGCTTGTCACCAGCATGTGCTTTTGTTTTCCATGTTGGTAGACTACTTACAGCCCACATGTAAGACAATGTAGTAACTGGAGATATAACCGCGCAACAAAAGAACATCTGCAGTAGCTATAGTTGTTGCACTGGCACGTTGAACAAGTCTACTGAGGCCGGTTCCTATGGGGGTAACCAAAGGGGTGGTTTGCGATCCCACGTGGTCTAGCAAAAGGAAAACCGGACTATGAGTACTGACCAAAAAAGTAGTTGTCGATACAAAAAATGTCGGGAATGTTAAAAATTTAATTGATCGATGAAAAAAGCATCGACGGACATTATTTCTATCGGTGTCAACATGATTTGTCAATGTTGACATGATTTTTGTCGATCGGTGTATTTTCTATCGGACCGACCCTTTCTATCGAGTATAAATTCAGACGATTCTACTCTGCATTCCTCACATCTCCTCTCGTTCCTCCTCTTCTCTTCGGTTTCTTTAGGTTCTGTTTATTTCGAAAATTTTAATGGTTAAAGCAGCAAAAAACGCGTTAACAGGGAAGAAACCAAACAAAAGAAAACCTCACCAACATGTGGAAGATCCGCCCACCAATATCACATGGATTCAGGATAAAGCTCACGAGTGGAGTTATGTGAAAAAAAACTTTGTGGTCCTGATATTGTAGATAGCCATTTGTCAAAGAGGCCGAAGGCGAAAAATTGCATGCATCTAAGAGGTGGTAAGTTTTTTTATTTTGTCCAACTGTAATATTTATTACATTTTTTACGCAAAATTTAATTAGTACATTACAATGCATATAGGCACAAGGGACTTTAATGGTGTTTTCCATTGTCTTCCACCTGAAGTTCAACATCAAGTAGATAGATATCCATGGAAATAATTTTATTGAATCAAAAGTCACAATGAGAAAAATGTTGTATTCCTGTCAGCAACCGAACGATATTGAAAGACTTCAAATACATTCTTCTTCAGAGATTTTGAAGCGGGCAAGTTTTTTTTTTATCTAACATTCTAATTGGCGCAGATTATTTGTATTTATTACGCAAACTTTAATTATTCAATATTATGATACATATAGGAATTGGCCTATTAGATTTGTACATGTTGACTGGCATAATATGCGGTGGACACCACCTTCCATACGACCAACAAAAAGTGAGAAACTGATGAAGCCTGGGGTGAGCGACTTCCTTTGTTACATGAATATTTGGACGGCGAGGGTAAAAGAGGTGGTGGAATAGGTGTTTCAAGGTTTAAACAATTTTTGAAAGACTATTACAATCAATATAAAAATAATGAGGGTGGTTTGCCCAAAGATCATTACCACGAGCTTGAAAGAATTTTTATATAACATGTTATAGGCTATAGTTTTTTTCCCAATGCTGGTCGAGTGTAGATTTTGGTTTTCTGGAGGCTTTGGAAAACTTAGACGTCGCACCTAAGTATGATTGGGGAACTCCAATCCTAGCCGAGCTGCACAAGAGCCTGCGACATGTATCCTCTGATAGGAAATGCAGTAGCTTCAATGGTTATCATCAAATCTTAGAGGTAAGAAAAACTCTACTCCTTTTTATCAAATGTTTTTTTTTACGTGCAACAATAATGTAATTTATTGTATCTTCATAGCACTGGTGGTATGTTCATTTTAAACTGGGCGCTCCCACTTTGAAAGATAAAGGGCTCCAATCTCCAATTATAAGAATGTACCGACAAGATACTTGTTTAAAAAACAACAAACAGATGGAACCACGTCAATAACACTGAATAGGATTCAAGGAGCAATTGGAACAACTGTAAATTTTAAAGGTTAAGAGTACCAAGCCTCGAGGAGTGGGACAGTGATCCTAGATTTGAAGCGATGTGGGTGAAGAGCTTGTACAAGTTCGTATTATATAGTCCCTTAGCAAAAGAGGATGTTTGGTATTATGGAGAGAGACTCATGTTACAGCTAACCGGCCAATTTGAAAGAGCAATCAACCCATATCCAAACTCTACAATTTCCAAAACCGATTATGAAAGGTTGTTAAAGAACGGGCATAACTGGGAGTCTGTTTAGGATAAAGCAAATCAGCTGGTTCAGTTAACAACCCACGATGAGTACCTCAAGTGGTTTAGTCAGATTATTGATGCAATTATGAAAATGAGGGGATACCAAGGTACACTACCAACTTTCGATCATGAACCAAATAGACAAATTCCCTTGTCCAATTAAACAAGGTCAGTTAAACTTGGCAAACCTCAAATTCCCTCAAGTAATAAACTTGGCAAGATCATGTACGTGAACATGAATCTCAATAAGATTGATCTCGTCTAGCTCTTTGGATAAGTAGCTCGTGAACTCACGAAGAAATTAATCTAGGTTGATATCAACACCACTTGCAATACTTTAATTATAATGTACAAACATAATGCGGAATAAAGTAAATCAAGACACAAAATCTTTTGTAAACGAGGAAACCGCAATCCAGCAGAAAACCCCCGGGACCCAGTCCAATTTGAGCACCACACTGTAATAAAGACGCTACAAACACTAGCCTACTATTAGACTTTTGACTGGAATGTAGTTGAGACTAAACCTGCCCTCCAAGCGATCCACCTACAGTCGCGCTCCTTTACGTCTCTTGGACCTCGCAAGATCCTAGGCACTTGATTACCCTAGTGATTGCCAAAAACACCACAACCACCAGAAGTTGCTTCAGCCGCAGTGAAGACTTCAAACACCAAATTTGTCCTCCAACAGATAAGATGAACCTAGATTCGATTACTGAATTTCTCAAGCCCTTAGTAATAAAACCCTAACTTGACTCGTTCGGATTAAGTGAACTAATTCCAAACCTATTACCACAAGGTCAATCGAAAACTCGAGTGATTCCCCTGCAAGATTTCAATAGGACTTACAAGCACACAACGCCTGATTGAAATCTTTTATCCTGATTGGTTCTTTTTACATCTCGCAGCCCTAAGTAGTATAAGACGACCAATCAACAGGAACAAAGCTATCACAAGGATAGGTTTGAAACTGTGCTTCTCGGATCCCCAAAGAGAAGTCTTTTTAGTCGAAACCGATAAAACGGTTTGGAGGCAATAATGCAAACCAATGTTACACGTTCGTGTAAGGGATACTTTTTAATAGCATCGCATTGCCTCTTTTTTTTATAGTGATCAATGAGACATAGTTGCTTAAAATAAAGCTAACTTGAGGTTCAAGTATTCTCATATAATAGGAATGATCTTATCTAAGAAAGTCAAGAATAAACTTTAATTCCTTAGATAAATCTTTTTGTTAATGAGCTCTTTCCAATTAATCCATGGCATGCTAATAATAGCTTGCAATAAATTACCAAAGATAATTTACTTACAGTTATACAGTAGAATTAACCAAACATAGGTGACTTGCCACAATTAACGAAATTACTCTTCTTAAGGATTTACCTTAATAAAGTCTAACGGTAAAAGTAGTAGTTTCCTAGTTTAAGATCACAACTTAACATAATTAAGTTTGATCAACAAGGGAAATAAAACCTTGATCTCTTTCACCCAAAAAATAATATCACAAGTGCCACTAATATGTTTGAAAATATTGTCTCAAAATCAAAGAAGAATTGTGCTTAAAATAGCCTTTAAAAGACCATTGCACCTAAGTCCACGAACTGGTCAACCGACTCTGACCTGGTCACACCCTTAGGTTGGCGAACCTAAAAATATAGGTTGGTGAACCTAGTTGCCTAGAAATACCAAATCTGCCTATAGGTTGGCGAACCTAGTTGCCTAAAAAGTGACTTTTAAGGATTTTGCACTTGATAGGTTGGCGAACCGATAGCTTAAAAAGCTCATAGGTTGGGTAACCTAAAAACAAAGCTTGGCGAATCCAAATGCCTAATTGCCCATATAGTTGGCGAACTTATACTCATGAGTCTAGAAGAATTAAACTTCAATTCCAAACTAAGTAAAACTTAGATTGTACTACCTCAATGGAACAATTATAAAATCCCAAAATCCAAAGTTAAATCAAGTAGAACTTGATCATAATTCTCAAAATTATCATCGAAATGAATTAAAACCTGACATGGGTTTTCTTCTTCAATTTCACCAATACTAAAGTCTCGACTATATTTCGTATGATAGTATAGGTAATAGACATTCATCGAATCAAAGTGGTACTAACCTTTAGAGAAGTCCTCGTAGATTCCACGTTTCAGCTCCATCTTCAATCTTCAGGTTCTTCGATCCGAGTCTCAACATCCTAATCTAACCCTAGTCCGAAACTGACTTCAGTAGACTTAAATCAAGTATTGAGTTTTGGTCAACTAACTTTGACAACCAATTTGACATACCAACGTCGATGGGTTCAACCAGACATGTTCCCTAACAAACTATTTTTACGGAGCCATAACATGTCCTTGGGTATGACTTGTCAGTTGTAGGAAATCTTCGAAGCAGGGGTGATTACCTTCCCTCACATCCTCATTCGCAATTGTAAAGACGAGGGTACCGAGTACACCACTAATCTTTTATTTTAGTCCACCTATAAGTCAAACCTTGACCGGTTCCTGTAATCAAGAACTCAAGAACAAGATCTCTTTCAGATCTGATTGATTTACACAAGGGAGTCAATACAAGAATCCGAAAGACTATGTCAATCAACCAAGTACGATACTTTAATTATATAAGATGACTCAAATATAATGCGGAAGTAAAGTAAAGTACACATAAGATTTTGTTAACGAGGAAACTACAAACTTGTAGAAAAACCCCGGGACCTAGTTCAGTTTTGAATACTCTTAAGAATTAAGCCGCCAACACACCTACTCTCAGACTTCGGACTAGCTGGTCCAGACAATATGACCCTAATACGACTTAGTCACAAAGATTTCCTCTCAGTATTCCTACGCCTCCAACCACAGCAAGGTGGTCACGCACATGTACTCCCCTACGTAAACAGACGCCCGTTACTATCTTACGCAAGAGTTGCCTCACAGCCCGTCGAGAGGACTATCGCTACCCGACCTCCAATCGTACGATTACAACCTTATGGACAACAACCAAATAGCTGCAGGTCAAATCACTAGATGATATCCTTGGTAACTAACAAATATTTCACCGAAGTCTTTTCACACCAAGAGCGAGGTTATTAAGTTTACTTAGGCAATAAACACCTCGAGATATCGATCAAGGTTTCAAATTTTAAACTCCCGAAAGAGTAACCTTGTCGTCCCAGTTGGAATCAAGCAGATAGCTGTAGCAAGTACGAAATGATATGACCGTGAAGAACGATGTACCTGCAATGAACAAATCCAATAACAACGATCTTGATTCCACTCAATATCTATAGTTTAGGTACATAAACCGAAAGCGGCTTGCTGACAAATCCAGGTTAATAGATAAAGAGTATGTTCTAATCACAACCATCTTGAGTGGCCTTATATCAGAAGAGAAGAACCTTAGAATAAACAAGATCGTTAGGTTTGATAGACGTGATAGAACATAACACAAGTACAATACAAAGAAGACTAGTAAACATAAACTAGTTTCCCGTAAGAGGTACTTCTAGGCTTCTCGATCCCGAGAGAAGACTTTCACACAATTCTAGACCGAGAGAAAAAGCTCAAAGGTAACTGAAAAGAAAAGCGACAACACAAGCTTACAATTCCGAAGAAGAGCTTGGCCAAGGGGATTAAAGATTTCAGGAGAGATACCACTCCTATTTATATTGACTAAGGCTTTAGCTTTGAAATGAGGCAAAGTTAATTTCGGAAATTCCACAAAGCACATTTACATAATAGTTCTGAAATTCTCCATTTAGTCTCATAGCATTTAATGAGAACTAATACTCTAGCATTTTACATTTAAGAAAAATATATTCCATAAAGAAAATATATTTTCGAAACATGTTTTGCCAAGAGCAATCAAAGCAAATAATATCTTAAGGTATATTTGGATATTTCCTTTTCATTCGAAATATGGTGCTTACCAAATATGATCCCTGGGAAAGATCTCAATTCGAAAACGTGTCCTTAGTTTCGAAAATCTCCTTAGATATTATTACTTCCAAATGTCGTCACCAGCTTTATAATGTCGACATTACTTCCTTGGTATTGCTGGGCTAACCAGACGAACCTAGGTGGAAGTGGGATCTGGTCCAACGTGGTTCAACGTTCCGCATAAACGCATCATAACAAACGTGGACAAAGCCTTGTGTGTTAAGCTTAAGTGAACACATTGGTTTAGACGTTCCGAATCAACCAAATAGATATACCATTGAAAGTACAGTGCGAGATTCCACGAGTAAATAACAAAGACGTTAAATCTCCTGAATTCTTGATTCTAATATAGATGTCACGTTAATGATATCCAAGAATTCAAATCAAAAAAATCAAATGAATAATCAAATTAATATTTGATCAAGTAGTAAAGCATACGAATTTAATCACGTATAGTATTGATCCGTAATCATGTGTCCACAAACTAGAGCGACTAACCATTTTTCAGATGATGACTCAATCCCACTTAGTTGTACATTGAAGATGAACGAATTCAAACTTCAAACCTAAAATATCAAACTCATTAATTCGTTGAAGCACAAATCAAAAATGTAGAGTTTGAACTTCGAAGTTACGCATTCTGAGTCAACCATATTATGGTTTCGGAACGTACGTCAGTTTTGGCAAAAACCAAATTAAGGTTTCGGAACCTAAAGTTCATTATATGACCGGAACTGATTTAAGGTTCCCAAATCAAGAAACACATATTAAATTCTCTACAAATGTTTGGTGTCGAACTTAAGAGTCCATGTGGTCGAGAACCGTTTCAGCATCACACCTTTTTAGCCTCGACGCACAGGAATATATTTCCCGGTTCACATAAACCTTTAGGAAACCCTAGGGTCTTTTCGACCTTTTAGATCTCACATGGTCAAGACACATTGGCCTTGATTCTCAAGTCACTGTAAGCCACACAAACATAGTTTCGAATCTGTTATATCTCATTGGTCACAATATTTAAGTTTCGGACCAATAACTTATGAATGCGAAAACCAGATTATGGTTTCGAAATCAACGTTTAGTTTTACCAAAACCTACATTGAGGTTCAAACATTGAAAATTCATAAGTTGAGATACACAAATATGGTTTCGGAATCCAGAAGTGAGATATGGCATACAAGATGTTCATATACAGAATCAAATGAATGATTCAGAACTTAGAGTTCAGAGCCAAACCACGACGTCATATTCGAATCTCAGAAACAACAGTATTTCGAGTCTACACAAAATAAGTGTGAGTCACAATCTCTCTTACATTGGCTCATATAAATATATGCAATCAATCCGACAGAGCCATACTAGGTAAGAAGAGACACAATACTGTGATGGATCAAATCCTGTAGTACTACCGAGATAACATCACATTACTATATCCAACTCGAAATAGTTTTAGGAAAAACCTTTATATTAACTTAGAGACGAAGAAGAAAAGAAAGCTCTAAGCAATATTGGAACGTCATAACTACACAGTAATACCACAAGTGGTAAAGCAGAGTTATCATAAGACACACTGATCACAAGTGATCAAGTCATAACGTAAAGCTCAAGCTGAGAGTTATGTTTATGTCTTTTGTAGCACAAGTGTAAAAGATAATGGAATCGCGTTATTTAGATTCACTAACCTATTGAATGATGAAGCTGGATGTCTTCGTTTGATCTTCAGTCTTTCTTCAACTCTTCAACTAGTGATTCTAAATCCTACCAAAATCTTCCACAACCTAAAGCTAACTCTCTCACATGACTTCACCTAATTGTGTATTGTTTAGCGGTCGAGTTTTGATCAGTAAAGTTGACAACTAAGCTTGACATACCAACACTTAGTGAGGTTGACCGAGCCATGCTCTAACAGCAATATCATCACGGCTCTTCTTCTTGGCAAGGATATGTGTACCCTACTCAGCCTTATTCTTCGGCTTTACCACCATTTTCTCGGGATGTTCAGAGTATTGGACAGGTGATTACAGTCCCATTGTAGATGTTCCTGAAGAGGATCAACCATACACTATGATCGATGCTTACAATGAGATGCTTCAATAAAGGTGTAACGATTATCACATCCTCTTATGTAGATTTCAGCATATGCATCTTGTTAGAGCATTGCTTGGTTGAACCCACTGACGTTGCTATCTCAAGTCAGTTGTCTAGTTCTGATGACAAAAACTCAATCCTTAATAGTCTACAATAATTGGTATCAGAGCCGGCAAACACTTGAAAGACGTAACTGTCCGTGTTTGATGCATTCGTGAATCCTGATTATGTATTCTTCCAGTACACCATAAAAAGACACAAATAAGTCTATTATTGAAGTCGGTTCATCATCCCCATCTGAATCTCATGATGAGGTAACAAAACCTAAACTTCATGATACCTTTCCCTTCAGTCTCTCTGATGATTCCGACTCAGAAGCTGAAAAGGAAAGTGATTGACTTGTAAATCACATGAAATTTCAATCCTCTGAGATTACTCTTCTTAAACCCAAGGTTAATCGACTTATCAATCATATATCTATGATAGGTCCAGATTCTTATCCTAAAACTATTTCTAGTGAAGGATCGAATCATGAATCATCCTCATTCATAGTCTATTATAGAATCACAAAATTGAAACGACTTATCAAGGTTTTCGTTCTTTAACCCTCTATCTATAGCTAAGATAGGTTTCTTTGAGATAAATCAATAGATTACTTGTGCTAGAAGTTAACTAGTGCCCGTGTAAAACGAACCCGTTACTTAGCTTGCACACAAAGAAACCCTAGGTTAATCTCATTTGGAAATGTTTTATCATTTATCTGCCAGGTGGTTGTTAGCTCTTAACCACTTCAAGATAGAGATCCAATGGAAATGAGAACACCTTTATCTTATTGACTCATTGAGATTCGTTAGATGGACCACAAAAGATATTCTGATAAAGCTTAAGCCCAACTAAAAGATAAGGAGTTATCTAGTTAAATCCCACTTAATTATCCCGAAGATAATCACCAGACGATTCACGAACCGACTGGAAATGGAATCTTGGCCAAATACATTGAATCTGCACGTTCACGTACATGTACGCGCACAAATTGATGTTTTTGGAACTCAGGAGGAAAATCCGGAGCTCTTGTACACGAACCAGTTCGTGAGCCGCCTAGTTCCAAATTAGGGTTTAAATGGATCCGCTAGAAGTACCTGGCCTGGGCCAGTTTCCTTACTTAGACGTGTAGACGCCCTCAGCAATAATACATGGACTTTTCTCTTAGAGTACTTCTTAGATTCATCCATTCTCCTACATGTGAGTTGCAAGCAAATCATTGTAATGAAAAGTGTATTGAATCTATCTCATGCATCTTGTAACTTAGTATAGTGGGAACATATACCAACACAACACATGGTTATGTAGACAAGATAGCAATCTCAATCGCTATTAATATTTCTACTAAAGTAGCCGACTATTTCGAAAGATAGAATAAGTAGAATAGAAGAAATTCCATATAATGTCACAACTCCTACTAACCTTTTGTCTATGAAGAATATATGATGTTTTCTTAGTAATCTCTGTCTTCGTCTTCAAGGTCTATACTACTTTGTCTATATCCCAATTCCAAAATCTAAACTCTAGGCTAAATCAAGAATTGTGTTTTAACACCTAAAACTGACAATTAGCTTGACATACAAACTCTAGTGGGTTTGGCCGAGCAATGACCTAACAACAAGAATGATATTAGTATATTAAATCAAGGAATTAAAGTTGACAACTGACTTGACATATCAACGCTAGAGCATTCGACCGAGTAGTGCTCTAACAAATTCTTTATAAACAACCCGTAGTCCACTGGATTTTGATGTTTTGTGCTTGGAATTTGGCAGTTTTTGGTCTGCAACAAACAATGGAAGTTGCTCTTGTTGTTTGTGATTCCCACTTGATTTGGTCGAAAGGAACTATCCATGTCAACATATAAAAATCAAGCGATGCAACTCCTATATAAAACATAATTTTGCATAATTGAAATTTGCGCAATTGGAAGTATACACACTATTAATTTTGCATAATTAACCGATTTCTAATGAATAAAATAATCAAATTTACTGAATTCAATATCTTTGAAATAAAATGTATTTGTAGTCTTCCACCAACGTTCAACTGTTACACTCATAATTTGACTCTTATGTTTTTTTTTTTGACCAAGTGTAGAAATGCCACCAAGGATATTAAGAGACTCGGTTTGCGACATCATCTGGAAGGAGTTGGTAAATATTTCTAAATTCAAATATATCCCGAACTCTCGGGCATTACAGATACATGCCTATCAATCAACTACACCCAGGCCAACGGTTTTTCTTACATTTTCAAACTCCTCAGGTTTATGTTGATTCCAGTTTCTTCCACTCGAAACTTGGTTTGATAATGATTCCCCTTTTCTGTTTCTTTTTATTAGTAGAGAAGCCACTGCGAAAGAATTTAATATACATAAACAACGAATTTTAGTAGAGAAAAAAAATGTAGTAAAGAGATGTGATTGTTGTTATATTTAGAAAACATGAGTTTATAGGCGACAAAGAGACGGTTGATGACGACCTAGCTTTGATTGAGCGACAAAGTTTATGTCGTCGTCGATAGAAACTCGATCGCCAGCGATTTGAATTCCATCTCTCGGTATTGGTTTTATCTAGGGCGGCACAAACCTGACGTACACCCATCATTTTTTACCCGCACGGCTGCACCAGACTCAACTCGTCGATGCTTGGGTCGATTATGATACCCGCCATAAATTGGGTCGAAATGACTAAGGGTCTTTATCCACCCTACCGTACTTGCACACCCGACAAAACTATATCATACATGTAGATTTATTTTTATACTTCCATCTTAACCATTCAAATCTTCTGTATGTATAAGATTTGACCTAAAAAACCTCAATCATTTCTCTATCTTCTTCTTCTTTGACTAACTCCACAACCATTGTCCCTAATTTTTCTTAAAGTAGTGTCGCTACTGAATAAGGATACCATCGTTGATTCAAAGCTAATGAAGACGAGATCGGTAGTTCAAAGATTTAAGAAGCTTGAGTCATCGCGGGACTCGTAATATCAACTAGAAAAGAAATGGCTGCTGCCATTAATGATGATCAAGGTAATTATTTGCAGGAAGTTATTTTGAACTTAAGAAGAATCAGTGGGTTCGTGAAGACAGAAGATGATATAAGACTTG